>JARIHS010000167.1:0-63242 GCA_029320655.1 Mycena floridula | reverse complement strand
AGGCCCTCGATGAGCGCTGAGCGGCTCAAATGACAGTGAGCAGATATTACATACTAAAATCAGATCAGCGCTCATTTTTGATGGGCTATACAATGCTCCGCTCCGAGTTTCACCGTGTCATCAAAGGTTATTAATGAAGCATGGCGATAGACTTTGTCCTTCAACTTTGTCCCATGAGATAGTCAACCTGATACCTCCCTTCTTTCCAGCTCGCAGTGACTACCAGTTTGCCCCCGATGCGATTCTCTTTCAACTCGGCATTCTCCACTGAATCAAACACTCGAAGACGGGAAGAAATATCGACCGAGACGGGGAACAGGGTGAACTTCAGGTACATAGCTGCGTCAGAACGGATATGAGCGCTGTATCAATGGCCGTTCTGTTTAAAATAAAACTCGTGTTAAAATTATTTGTTCCTTACGACTTCCCGCCATCTCTTCTCCTCTTTCATGACGATCATGGCTAGAAATGCCGAAAGACGCGAAAAGAGCCGTGACGGCGGTAAGTACCGCAACATTGTACCAGATGAAATAGGATCTCAATCAGACAATTCGACAGATTCATGTTCAACGACACACTTCTCTGCGTCTCCCTTTTCGACAAACCCAGTCACCACCAGCTACACTCCTGTATCATTCGACATGGAAGCACCCACTCGAGTAGCGTCACGCATATCCGTCAAAGCAGAGAAAAACACTTCGAGGCCCAGTAGCAAGAAAGGAACCGGCTTCTGGATGATCTTTGTCTCCCTGATGATCTCAGTGTCTTTGTCTGCTGTTGAACTGTCTGCCGTGTCAACAGCGATGCCGGATATCATCAACGACCTTCATGGGTCCAACTTTGCTTGGGCAGCTACGGCATACAATTTGGCTTCCACTGCATTCCTGCCAATGACCGGTGACTTGCTCAGGTCGTCCCTGACTCTTTTGTATTCCTTGTTGATTAACAGATTTGGACAGATTTTTGGACGTCGGCCGGTTCTGATATTCTCGCTCTTGCTATTCACGCTTGGAAGTGCACTATGCGGCAGTGCACAGAGCATGAATTGGTTCATTGAGCACGAGGTGACTATTAAAATCCTGGCATTCGTCGTGAACGCGCTAATACAAGCTGCTTCAAGTCGTACAGGGCTTAGGGGGAAGGTGATCCATTCCATCCAGATTCAAGTTTTTCACTCAACTGGTCTCAATGGAATTCTTTCTCTGACGAGTATTATAGTCTCGGATCTCGTTTCTCTTCAAGAAGAGGATCATATAACGGTATCATCGGATTGGCCTGGGCCTTTTCTATCGCCATTGGAGTACGTACCTTCTAACTCCTTGATTAATCTGACCTCATATTGTGTTAGCCGCTTCTAGGTGGAGGACTAGCCAGTGCTGGACAATGGCGATGGGTCTTTTGTGAGTCTTGACTCGGAGCCAGACTTTCCGCTTGACTCATGAACTCTGACAGACATTAATCTCCCGATCTGCGTTATAGCTATCGCATTGGTGATGGCATTCCTTCGTCTCCCAACACCTCCTGGGACTCTGAAAGAGAAGCTTAAGCAAATGGACTGGATGTAAGTTCTTGGTACCACGTCAAATATTCCTCGTTTCTAAACATCACAGTGGTAATGCGATCATGATCGTAAGCACCACTTTACTGGTCATTGCCATAACTTGGGGCGGTGTCGATTTCCCTTGGTCGTCTGCCCATGTATTGGGAACATTGATACCAGGCTTTTTGGGGCTGGTATTATTCTTCTACTATGAAGCCAAGTTTGCGACTCATCCTATTGCAAGTTACTTTCTACTTGAATTTTCGATCCACTAGGCTGATAGTCTACAGATTCCTTTCACCCTACTTTCCAACCGATCGAGTCTCGGCGGTTACATCCAGAATTTCATCAACTTTTTGCTTACCCTTGCAATGATTTGTGTGTCTTCTTTGTCTTTTCCCCTGCAGAGTTCAATTTCTTTGCAGACTACATCCCGGTGTACTATCAATCATGCAAAGATGCAACCCCAGTCCGCTCTGGGGTTGTCCTTTTGTCTCTTGCACTGGTTCTAGCTCCGTTTCTGATCATCGCCGGTGTCAGCGTCACAATCACCAAACGATACCGCCCTCAGACCTGGTTTGCATGGGTGGTTCTCATTATCGGCTTTGCAGCTCTCACTACTTTAAAAGCCGATACTTCGATATCCCATGCGGTCGGATTTTCTGCTCTTCTCGGTGCTGGTTCCGGAATACTCTGCGGTACGCCACTAATGCCATTGTCTGTCCTTTTTGCTCACAATACTCTAGCGATATTGTACTTTCCCGTCCTTGCACCACTGGATGTTTCCGAGAATGCTCACGCTCTGGCATTTTTTGCATGGACACGTTCATTTGCCGGTGTTTGGGGTATCTCGATCGGTGCAACCATCCTGCAGAACCAACTCGGCAAGCGTCTTCCCCAGGGATTCCTTGCTCAGTTGCCTAGCGGGGCTTCTGGTGCCGGGTTCGTATATTCCATCATCCCGGAGATCAAGAACATGGAGGAACCGTTGAAAAATCAAGTGCGAGAGGCATTTGGCGGGAGTCTTGTAGTGATATGGCAAGTTATGGCAGGGATCGCCGCAAATGGAGCTATTGCGTCCGTTTTCATGCCGAATCTGGAGCTACAGAACCAATGGATGAAAAATGGGCTGTCGAGACCAAGACGATTAACGACTCGATCATGTAAAAACTAGATCCCTTGGATATTAATACTGATAATATGTCTATAATTTGGCTTGAAAGCTCGAGTCGTAGGCTCCGTTCGTCTTGTTCGAGCATATAGAGTCTCGATATACCAGAATAGCCCGGGGAGTTCTAGAGACATAGAACGTTCATGAACATCCACTTGAAACTCCGACCCTCGAGACAGGCGAGAAAATTGCCTAGTGGGATTACTGGGTTCTGGACGGCAACTCAAAGCCAATGAATCTCGAACATCTCAAGCCAAAAACGTTCAATGCGGTACTTTTTTGATATTTATCTCTTTTGGGCAAGAATTTTGCTTTATTTGGTGCAGAAAAACCGCACCATCGTGACATGTCACAGGTTCCTTTCTCTTTCAACCACCAACACCACCACCAGTGGCGTGGCCATGGCCTCGAGATTCTCCTGAGTCTACTAAGAGCATCCTCCCACCTCATTATATCATTCAGCAGATGGGATTCGTCACTTGCCGCCCCCCTGGCTGGAAATACTGCTCTGACACCTCACGAGATTCAGTTCATCAAGGACGCGATTGACACTCACGGTGGCGTACCTCTCTGCTACTCGATCCAGAGATCTACCACTGGATCTCGAACTATTGGCAAGCAACTGGGGAGGCAATGAACCGTTCGCGACTACTGTCAAGGTTTCCGAGTCTATCAACAATGTAGTTCTCCCTCAGCTGGGAAATCCTGTCCTCACTAGTGACGATTGAGACCCAGATATACCGAAGCTATGTATTTCTCTCAGCTCGTGTGTCTCACTCGCTCAAAATCCTCCCTTTCATCTCTCCAACTCGCTCTTTTCGACACCGAAACTGGCACAGCCATTCTGGAAGCATTCTTTGCTCATAAGAATGTCTAAGACCTTGATGAGCTGCGTCTCTCAGGGGAAAATGACCTACTCGTCATCAAAGTTCTGGCTGATGTTTCGATCCTCAAATCTCCGCGGAAAATCGGCATTTTTCCTCCGAAACTGCACTGGGATGCATTCGAGAAAATGCTTATGCCTCAGCGGGGAACACAAATAGAGTACATACTCCATGATCATGCTTTGGCGAGTGACCAAGAATACTAAGACGTACAGAAAAGAGTCGCTGAAGTGGTCCAGAGTGGTTTCAACGTCAAGTATTACATCCAATACCAGAAATACATTGAATCCCTAGCGGCGCAAGCGCCAAACTCCCTCACTCTCCGTAAGTATTATTCAAGACAAGCAACAAAGAAAGCAGTACGATGACGAACAAGATTCCCAGATATGTGTCCATTATAATCCATGTGATCTAAAAGTGTATCCGCCATGGACCACAGTCCCAGTGTCCTTTTCCAACGGTCCTTGTCAAATGTTGCTTTCTTTGCACGACCCCCCGGCTCAGCTTCTCGACTTCAAGGTCAAAAGCTTACTCATCAGTCAGTTATTAATTTCCACGCGTACAAAAAGGGCATCATTTGATCGCTGATGGCAACAGTGGTGCATCCGACGTTACCTACAGATTACCCTCTTCTCCTTCGGAGAGTTCAGAGATACCAGTAGAGTGAATAACAGCAGCGGATGAGCATGGAACCTGTAGTATGTTACAAACATAAACCCGTAAATTGAATTGTTGGAATCTAGGTAGCAGTGATTATTGGTAAGGTCTCAGTAGCAGGAGCAGGCTCTGGCATCGATGGAGAAGCTGTCTGGACAACAGGACTCGCTGCAGCAGGACTTGATACAGTAGGACTTGTTGCAACGGGACTCGCTGCTATGGCGCTGCTACGATTCGGAGTGACTGGGGAATTAGGAATATCACCGGCTCGCTCTCCATGCAAGACGGACATCTTGTGCTCTCTCTCCTGGTTATGGGTATGGAGTTTCTGCGCTTCTGCTTCTACCGCTGCCTTCTTCATCTCGACTTCATGCTTTATGTTCGCATCCGCGAGTGACTTGATCTCGAGATCCTTCTCAGCGGTCGCGACATTACTAATAGCGATTTCGTGATAATGGGTAGCTTTGTTCAGAGCGCCAGCAGCATCACTTTCGGCTTTTGTGAGCTTGTGGAGATCGGATTGCGCTTTTTCAAAGTTCTGGAGCAGGATAATGAAAATCGATCAGCAAGGATCGTCGGGAAAAGCACCTTTGCAGCTGTTCTCGCTTCCTTCTCCGTCTGAGACAAGTCTTTCTGTAGATGCTTGACGTGTTTCTCTTCCCGCTGGGATTCCTTTGCAAGAGTCTTGGTGATGGATTTAACCGAGTTTGGATCGCTGTGGAGGAAAAAAGACATTGGTGGAGATGTATGCACTTCCGGCCACTTTTTTCTGATGCTTTTATGGGAAAATCTGGATGACATCACGAGCATCAATATGACGTTGAGATCGGTATGTGGCCCTGGACCAAGCCATTCGCGGAACATCTTACCCGGAGATAAGATTCCCGGCCGTTATTACTCATCTTCTCGGCCGGCAAGAGTAATACATTTATAGGATTTTCTGGCGGGATATATTATCTTCCCGGGCCGAGAAGATGAGTAATAGCGACAAAGCATCTTATCTCCGGTGAAGATGTTCTGCGAACAGCTGCGGGACCAGTTCATTGTATTGACAGTGGACGAGGCCTTGGACCTCATTGATATCTTTGAGATTTTGCAAGGCAGCAAATGAGCCAGGCGGAAATTGGAGACTCGAGAGTGAGATACGGTGAAGCACGTGGCGCGGATCAATATTGTTGTCCGGCTGCCGGTGGCTGTGCCGTACCACTTTCGTCTTTCACCTATCTCGCGCGTAGGTGCTCATTCATCCACCAGTAATGAATTAATCTTTTGCAGTTTGATTCCTCCATGTCTACCGCGCACAAGTCTCTGGAACATGTGGCTCAAGTGCTTGAGGAGTATCCACCATTGTTGAATCTCTAGCCGATTTCAGTCCTTTAGCATCCAAAGGGTTGGCAAATCGTCATCTAGGTTGTCCGACGCTCATTTTATCTTGTAGACAGAGAGGCGATATTCGTTCGCTCGTCGACCGACGAATGACGAGGCTTCGGGACGAATTCCTCGAATTGAAGCGCTACAGAAACACCATTGCCGCCATATCGACTCTTCCCGACGACATCATCTCCCAGATATTCCTCCAATACGTTCTTATTTCAGATCCTTGGCAAGGGAAATGGACAAAGATATTGTTTGTCTGCAGAGATTGGGTTGACCTCTGCATGAATTTCCCAAAACTCTGGTCCTTTGTGCCGAATACCTACGACTCTCGTGCCATTATTTGGGCTCGCCGCTCACAAGGGCATCCACTATCTTGCAAATTGGAACTCCCCTATCGAGTCGAGGAGGATTCTCCCAACCATCACAAGTTATTTTCTTCATTAATGCACCGAATTCGCAAGCAGCATGTCACCGGACAAAGACCCCAGCTCAATGCATTATTTGCGGCGGCTGAGCTACCCATTCTCGAAAATCTCCGTGTCGAGTGCGACGAGGAATCCTGGACGCTTCCCGCTTATCTTTTTCAGGGCGTAGCAATCAGATACCGTTCGCTGGTTCTGTCGGATGCATATTTGTCCAGCATCACCCACTTCAATTCTCTGGAGAATCTCAGGAAGCTTTCGCTGGAAAGTTCCGACGACATGGGAGTCCTACCGACGATGAAGGATTTGGCTCACATTCTCCAAAGATCATCACGCATGGAAAAACTGAATATTCGTCGCTATATCAGACAGTCCGCTGATACTTTCGACAATATCTTCCACCCGGTCGCTCTTCCTCAGCTTAAATCTCTCGTCCTCGATTTAGGCATGAGATTGATGAAGCAGATCTTCGACAACCTCACGATACCTGCATCGACCAGGCTTGGGCTTTGGATCCTCAGCGGCACCCGAAGCGACTTCAGCACAATGCTTCTTGTCCTTTCGCGACACTTTAGATTGCCCGGTGCTCCCAGATTACGCTCTGTTGCGTTCGAATACGAATATGACAGCTTGAAGCCAGGACGATTTCCATTTGTTTTCGACGCTCATACGGAAACCTCATTTATTCAACCCAGCATTCCTGGAGGAGCTCAATTCTCCCTGGTGGTGTATCCGAGCTCGACCAGGGACTGGCATCATGTCCTGCGGGATCTCTTCAGAATTCTTCCTTTTGACCCTTCGAGGCTCTCGATAGACATCACCCAAATCATGGAATCTGGACAAGTCTCCGAATATTCCTGGAGGACCATCTTCGAGGAGCTCTCGATGCCGATAGAGCTGCGAATCGGAGGAAACGATGCCATGATTTCGATGGTGAAAGGTTTGGTCTTGGCTTTAAAAGCTAGAGCCTCTCCTCGCAATTCGCGATATGTACAAGCAGCTCCACCCATCACCTCCGAATCACCTCCGACATTGCACCATCTTCGGATCGTAGTCGCGATAGACCCTGCAAAATGGTCAAAAGACATTACTCGTTCGCAGTTGGAGACTCTGCAGATCAATCGATACGACCTTCTAGTCGATTGCGTGGCAGAATACCAGAGAATTGATGTTATGAATAAACCAGGTAGAGAAAAGTTCAAGAGGATCACTGTGAAGCGTCTGGAGAAGTGTAAATTTGCAACATACGAATCTGCTGCTAAAATCTTCGAACCATCGATGGAAAAGTTTGGGATCCGATGGAGAGGGCAAAGGGTCAGAGAGAATGGCTCCGGTCGGTGCATCAGATGAGAATTGAGGATGGAGAAGAAGTATCACAAGGAGAGATCGAGGAAGAGCCAGAAGAGCTCATAGTCGAAGCTGTTCTCACTGGAATAGACCTTTCGCAGTCTCGCGACGTGTTTTCACGATTTCCGGTAGAGCTGGACCATTTGCAGTCGGACAATTTTGCTGTCATATCACTTTGAAGCAATGAGGCAGTCGTACTCTTGAATTTTACTCCATGGTCTCGCTTATTTCATCCACAATAATAAAGGGAATTTGGAAGTTTATCAATCAGACCGGAACGAACGAATGTTGAATGTTGAACGAAGGCGGTGACCTGTGAGATTTTCTTCCTGGTCCTGCCACGATGTTGGCTCTAGTTTCTTTTCCTCAAGCCATGACTCCCTTCCGTCCGTCCGATCTGCCAAAATGGCATCTCTTGAACAAATCATTCATATAACCGAATGGCAGGGCTTCCTTGTCACCAAAATTCACCTTCATGCTTGTCACGCTATACTTCCTGAGCCAAGCTGACTACGCTCAGACCTTGCCAGCCGACGACGACCGGATGCCTCAGGCTCGCACTATCGCAGGCTGTTCGACATTATCTTGGGATATTCCTCGACGATATTTGCCTGTACTTGGGTCTCGGTGCATCCCAATGTCCCTTCACCTGGACAGGGAGTAGTAAAGCTCACGCTTCGGAGACTGTTGATGATGCTGACTGCAATCATCATTCATGGGAACAGAGATTATGGTGTATTTTGCAGCACGCCAGTTTTTCGCTGCCCGCCGATTCACCAAAGGTAGCTACCGTCCACGGCTAGTCAATTGCATCACAGTTAACCTATTGCAGAATTCAACGAAAAGGAGGAGAGTCATCGATTCACGATATCCCGGTTCTAAGTTCCAGAGTTCTTCCAATCGCACCAATTGGCAAAAGGTGCACGACTGTCCTGCTAGGAAGAGGCCGCATAACTGAATGTATCCACAGAATCCAAGAAACATAAGCTCTCTCGCGCGCGGATTCTTCTTCTCGATGGGTGGATTCGCCTCGCATGGAGGAAGCCCTATCACGACTCTTCAAGAGTCGTGATAGGGCTAATCCAGGATTCAGATGATGGTCAAGCCTATCTCAGGGATATTCGCTCCGTGACAGAAGACGAGATTAAGGACAAGAGCAAAGGGGACGCTCTGTCAAAAGGCTTAGCATTTCTCCAGGTCCTTTGGTTCATTACACAATGTGTCGGGGGTCAGCTTCAACGTCTTCCTATCACCGCACTCGAGATCGTGACTCTCGCTTTTGCTGTTCTCAATATCTTCGCCTGGATTTGTGGTGGAACAAACCTCTAGGTGTGTAAATACCCTTTGTCGTTGCCTCTCGATGCCACGGTCGTTTCGCCCTCCAAGACCGATTTCTACGACCAACTATTGGCTGGTCCAATATTCGGCCATCATGCTACAAGCCCGAGCAATCGACACCTGTTCCACTGCATCATCTTCGAATTACTGCTCGGCTCCATCTTCGGTGGAATCCATTGCATAGGCTGGAATGTCGAATTCCCTTATTCAGTAGGCTTTAATGTGTAAAGTAGCTGCTGGCCGTAGGTTGGTACTCAATTCCTGCCGATGAATCCTTACAATGATACGACGACCATTACTGTTCATTCAATAGCTCTTCATCGGCTATTTGGAGCTCCAGACTCTTCCAATTGAAAATGGTCATTTAGCAGACGTATCCCATAGTAAGCATCCCTTTGCGCTCTTGCAATTCTCTTTGCTTTTCTTCGACTTTCGCTGGGGCACGAGATTCCAACGCTGACGGTTCATCATTAGAGTTCGCAGGGCTTGGGATATTCTATGACAAGATTTACTGGGCTGAATGGAGAATGAGGCGGAAACGAAAGGTGAGCCCGAATTTTAGCTGGTCTTGAATGCCGGGCGCTTGGTAGTACGAAAATCTCATCCTCCTTCTATACTTTTTGCTGATTCAAGTATCATAGGTCGAGTTTGGTACTCTACTGGAGCTACTAGCGCTTGAAAACGGAAAGTTCGCTAGCTTGGTGAACGAATCCATGGGCAGAGACACTCTGAAGGCAATGGTAAAAAATGTAAACACTTCAACTGAGTGAAAACATTCATATTCTTATTATCTGTACCTTTCCATGTTATAACATCTTTGTCTACTATTCATTGCCAGCGCTCTCGCGGTTGACGATCAAGCATGTTGCAAGGGCATGTTGAATGCATGGGAAAGAATTCTTAGGTGGACCGGTGACCAAATTCTTGAGGATCAAGTAGCCTGGAATAGATCAGGATTAGAGAAGTTGGCAAGTCGGCAATTCATTCTGGACGTTGTCTGGAAGGAGAGAAAATCTCCGCCAGAGTCTGCACCTCGACCGAAAGGGGCCGAAACACTGTCATAAAAAATGGGTCAAGACAGATCCTACTTCGAGTAAGTCCAAGATTTTCTTCGACTGAGATCTTACCTGCGGTCGTTCGGGAGTCCACAAAAGACTCATATTTTGCGAGTTGATCGGGCCATTACGGTGAGCTTGTTCAGTCATGATGTTCCTGTCCACATGAAACGATTTTCAAGTGTGCCGGTTCTGTGGAGACCAATATCATGAAGCCCGAGACTCGATGTACCAGCCAATCAAAGCCGACTAAGTAAGTCCACTTGATCATTTCCAAGGTGATCAAGCCTTTCTCCTTGTTTGAAATGTTTCGCTATGAAGCTAATTGAATCCCAGACAAGGTGTCCATCGGGCAGCTCGGGCACATGTTGTTAGGGGGAGGGGAAAAAATCTGGCCATTATTTTTTTGTTGGGTGGAGCAGCAAGCAAAGTCCAAAGAACACGATTGACTGTTTTTGCCACAGTGGGTCATTTCCTAATTGGGTAGATGGTCTAGATAGATTAACGACATAAATAGGATATTATTAGAGACGTAGTAAAGGTATATCTTGAGAGAGAAAAAGGAATCAGAAAGAAAGAAAAGAATCAGAGAAGGCTTCTACAATCCGATCAGCAAAAGAGATAAGTAAGAGAATTTGACAAGAAAACACACCTCGAATCCGCGAAAACGGGTCCAAGCTCCAACTTGATACCCCGTGCGACACATCTAGGAAACATCTTCAGAGTTTCCTTCGAGTCAAAGTCGACCATGGTCTCTATGACCGACAGCTTGGGAAGTTGACACAAAGCTGCATCCAAGGCCGTGAAAAGCATCGGATCGCGCTCCCAGTCGGCGAAACTGAATGTCGCTTGCAAGGCGATACGTCGAACGCCCCAGTTCGCCCCATTGAGCATGACCATTTCGAGCAGAACTTTCAGAAGGACCACGCAGTCCACTGGTGCTCCATCAGCAATCTGACGCTGGAGAAATATGACTTCGAGATTGTGTAACTCGACGGGTGCCCATTTTATATCGCCTATGCGTTGAATGAGCTATTGAATCCAGAGCTAGGAAGAGGCCTACCATTGATATCTGAAATATACAGCTCTCGCAAAGAAGTTCTAGCTCTTTTCAGTACCCCGTCCATACCGACGAGGTCGTAGAAGCGGACTCGCAAGGTCTGCAGGTCGACAATGGAATCAATGTTCGACATTAGATTCGAGATTCCGTGGTGCTCCTCGGAAGGAAGACTATACATATGCAAAGTCTTGAGACATGGCAATTGTGGCGGTAAAGCTTGATCGCAGCGACCCCCCAAGGCTCCAACCAAACAAACATCCATCATCGAAAGACTACGCATCTTCTTCAGAATCGTGTAAAACTGCTCTGGGCTGGAGAACTGGCAGTTGTACATAGTGAGGCTGGATACTTGGGAAAAAGCAGCGAAACTTGATTCGAGGACCCCTGGTGTTACAGTCCCAAAGTCGAGATTGGAGATGGAAAGGTCTGAGACGTGGCAGAAATGTTCTGGGTGAGAGGCAATGACCCCAAGAGCAACCTCATTGCTGGCGACATCTTGGCAGTACATACTGCTGGCGAACCCGATATCAAGCACACCTCGAAGGTAAAGCTGTGACTCTGGACTGGTCACCAGTTTGAACAGAGGCGATATGGTCGAGACATGGACGCGACGGAATTTGCGATTATGGAAATGTGCTGTTGGTAACCAAGATCTCGCGACGAGACTGCAGGAAAAAAGAGTCTCTGTGCCGCCGTCGTGTAAAAAGTCGATGATTCTATCGACGACTTCGTTGGGAATGACTTGAAACGACATGGTATGAGATGAGGATCATGTCCAGGGTCAAGTATTTATGTAGAACAGAGCGGCGACATGAAGCAAAACAGATAATATGGGCGCTCCGAGTCGGCTTCAACGCGTTCAGGCAACCCGCTCCGAGATTCTCAGAGAATGGCCTTCAATACAGCCCAGTCCGCTAGTTGTCGGCATAATAATGTCAGTATTGCATATTACACCAAAGAATCGACTTTATGCACCTGGATTCTTCACTGTTGTCCAGATTGTCTGCAACCAGCCAAGCGCATCATGATTTGATGATGATAATCCGGCGCTAGTCGTGTTCCGGGATCCCCTGATTATGTGTTTCGGTTTGTTTCCATGTCTGCTGGTAGCACAGAGATAGTTTGCAAAACGGCTCGGATGTCCCGCCTCGAGGATCTCGGAGTTTCGGTTCACCGCTGAGAGCCAAGTCGGAAAGCCGGAAAGGATAAGGATGTTCCTCGCGCGAGATCCTTGTCAAAAACGGAAAAGATCGCTGTTAGATCTGTAAGCCGCACTCTGCTCTCCACCATGACAATCTCGGTACCGAAAGACACCCAAGGCCAGAAATTCGTCCGGGTCTGTGCTGTGGTCGCTGGATCATTCCTTCTTATGGACGAAGATGTCTTCGAGGACAGCATCGGAACAAAGACCAAGCGAAAGGTCCCGTCGTTGGCTTTTCTCATCGAACACGAAGAGGAAGGAAAGTTGCTGTTTGATTTGGGAATACGCAAGGTATGGATCGTCGTTGTCGCCCGTCATTTTCTGACAGAACCATTGTTAGCATGGAAAAGGATATCCAGCGGCGCTGCAGGCTGACCTGGAAGCGGAAAATTGCGCCATCGATGCCGAACGCGACATCGTGGATATTTTGAAGAAGCATAATGTCGTCCCAGCTGATATCTCTGTCGTTATCTACAGGTAAAGCTTCCTCACCCTCTTTATCCATCATGCTGACCGGCCAGCCATTTCCATTGGGACCATATCGGTGATATCGCGCCATTCTCCAAATCCGACCTGGTTGTAGGAGCAGAGGCGAAGCAGTGGGTGGAATCAGATAAACGATGGTCGGGATTACCCTCGGGCCAAAAGGTCCATTATGTCGACTTTGAAGAGGGAGGTGCAACAAAGGTTTTGGGACGGAATCAAGCGGTGCTGGAACCGCTAGGGAGCTATCGTCGCGGAATCGACCTTTTCCATGACGGATCCGTCTATCTCCTCGACTCCCCAGGCCATGATCCAGGCCACATCAATGCTTTAGCTCGAGTTGGGCCAAATGTGTTTGTGCTGCTGGCGGCGGATTGCTGTCATGGGAGACTGTGTTATGATCCAGGCGAGCGCTTGATCAGCAGGTTGAACCATGCAAACATAGGTGTTGCGAGAGAGACGGTGAATAAATTGAAGGAAATGAATGAGCTGACGAATGTTCAGGTGGTAATTTCGCATGAGGCTGAACGTCTCGACGAATTCCCTTTGTTTCCGGAAAGCATCAATCAGTGGGCCATTGATGCTGCTGCATTGGTAGAGATAGAAAAGGTGGGGTGATGAAGAATTGTTGTAAAGGTTCTCCGATGTGTTTCCTGGAAGAAATTCAGTCTGGCGAGTATCATCCAACAATGCGAATCGTACTATAGATCCTCTGCTCCGAAACATCTTCAACCCAAGGCTTCTTCGCTACACGCTCTTTCCGAACGACGAATTCCTAGAGATACGCCAGCTGGCTGTCAGACAATTGAACAAGCTGTCGTCCAAGATCCAAGGCAAGGATGTCTTATGTATGTTCAGCTTCCGTCGTCAAATTGAAAGAAAATTATTTACTTTCAGATAGGCCCGAATCGTGAGCAAAAAAGGACCGGTGGACTTGAGCCCCGACTCGGATAGCACGAAATGATTGTGGATAAGGCTTTTTGTTTTCCCCCGCTGCCACAAACTAGATCATCTAAAGCGATAGCATGGTCAGAGTTACATTGGTTTGAAGCAAAAAGCCAACATACATAGTCCACAGCATAGAGTGTCGGGATGGCAAAATTCCGACGATATGCCACGCGTTGGCCAATACATGATAAAATAGCAGTCAGGTCGCGATGGCGGCGATCTAAAACGGTAGAAAATAGTTTATTTCGTCTTGACAAGGAGTAATGTCCAAGGCAGGCTTGTCTGAGGACGAAGACGATTTCATGGTAGCTGTAGATGGAACAGGGAGAGGTCACGTTCTGCGGGACACCTAAACCTTGACACTAACCGCCATCCAAAGTCTTCGCAATGCTCACCAAAGATTCGCGGGCGGCTTCTCATGCAGCGAATATCTGTGAGCTGCCCCTTTCACCATTTGACGCGTTGGTCGACTGAGGCTCGCCATCTGTAGCTCTCTTGCTCAATTCCTGCCGATGGATCCTTACAATGATACGACGACCATTACTGTTCATTCAATAGCTCTTTATCGGCTATTTGGAGCTCTAGACTCTTTCAATTGAATATGGTCATTTAGCAAACGTATCAGGTATGCTCCCTTTGCGCTCTTGCAATTCTCTTTGCTTTTCTCCGACTTTTCTGAGGCACGATTTTGACGCTGACGGTTCACATCAGAGTCCTCGTACCTCGGCATATTCTGCGACGAGATTTACTGGGCTGAATGGAGAATGAGGCGGAAACGCAAGGTGAGCTTGAACCGACTTTTAATCCAGCGATAGACTGACCAAACCCGCGAAGCAATGGTCATCCTCCGGCTCCATTGCGGTGTCTTGAGCTGTGTTCCACAGCGACTGAATATGAGATCCACGGCATCTTTTTCGTGTCGTTTTGACGCGTCGCAAGAGTCAGACTCACACTGCATTCTGATCGACTTGAAGACCACGATACGTATCTGGCCATGCTTTTTGTTCCTTTTCGGGACTGAGCCACTCGCTGGGGATGTTGTTATTGTTTGCTCCATCACCGATCTTGGTTGCTCAGTGGCTCACTCGCCTCACGAGGCATTTTTTCACTTGCTAAATGCGGTAGAAATGAAGTGGTGGTTGGGGTCAATCCGGTCATAAAGCCTTAAAATCCGAAGACGCCTATAAAGTCTGGGGATTCCAAGGGCCAAATACATCATCCCGACTGCCTTTTCCTCAATATTTCTTGTCTCGAATCGTCTCGAATCATCCAAATGCCCAGATCAAACGCAACTGTGAGTAGCTTTTTGTTCAAGCCATCAGTTTCGCCTGCTAATGTCAAGACAATAAAGGTGTCACCTCGAGCCACTTGTCACATTTGTCACCGAACCCTCTCTCGACCCAACGATTTGTCTCGACACATCAAATCTTGTCATAGCCCAGCAGAAACCAAAGCTTTGTACGTTTTTCCTTGTTCTGCCTTGCTCCCTGTTCTTATGAGTCGAGCTACAGCTGTTGTCCTTTTGCTGGTTGCACATACTCGAATTCGCAGAAATCCAACCTTAAAACCCACATCAATACTCAGTGAGTCGATAATCTTTCTCTCTTTTAGCTCTAGTCCTGACATAGATTTCGTAGCACTGGCGAACAGAGTAGCAAGTGCCTCAACTGTCCATTCAAATCAACAGACCCCGGATCTCTGACGCGACACCGTAAACGATTGCACAACTACATTCCCAAGCCTCGGAAATCCAATGCCAAGCCTCGTGGACCATCGCCGACAGAATCAGACTGGACCAGCTCTGATTCGAGCAGCTCAGCGAGCTCTTCTCCGTCTCCTTCAGCTAGCTTCTTGCTCGACCCTTTGCAAGAATATGTCACTGCACCAGGTCCCAAGGTCCTTATCTCGGCCTTTGATCCCGCTGCATCCTTCGGTCTTCTGCCGGATCTGGACGATTTGCCAAACATGACCTTTGACCAGGAGCAGTTGCAGTATGTCGACTATACGGTCTCGACGAGTTTCGACTTTGTTGGCGAGTTCAACCAATACTTTGTTGTACCAATGGATTCGTACGAGAAGTCGTACATGGTCGAACCGATGCAGTCTTACTCGGGCGAGCCATCATACCCACTTCCGTCGTCCGAACCAATGCAGAATGCCTCTTGGGAATACCAGAATTCGTACCAGCAAATTCCCCAGTTCTACCCAAGCCAATACCAGCAGCTCGCGCCTACTTCCTACCAGTATGGCCTTCCATCTGGGCTCTGGTACTAGATTTCTCTTCCACTTCTCTCGCATTTCGAACCATTCACTGTACACCATCCATTTCTCGTACCCGTCTTCAGTATTTACTTACTTACGGAGGGAACAATATCTGTTCCTTGTTATTATTGTCATCATTATTGTTATCGCATCTTGTACATTACCCGCATTCATCTCGTACAGTATCTCTACCATCGCAAAACAATTACTATCAGAATCTCGAGCGAAATGCTTTTATTGGACGCCTTGTTTGTCGTTGGACAAGTCAATCAAAGAGAATCCAGCTACATTTTGAGGTCTTGTGTCCAACAACAAGCCGCTCCGGGGTCGGCGCTCCGAGTCATAACAAGTAGGAAGAGCTGTTCGGTCACGCGTTGTGATGCTCTTCTGTCCAACCTGCTCGAATCTGCTCACGATATCGTCTGAAGCTGGCTACAACAAATGGGCTTGTAATACATGTCCTTACGAATTTCCAATCACCAAGCAGGTCAGTATTCTTCTTTTCCCCCTTGGTTTCCTTGAATAATCCCGCCAAAGATGACCACTCGGACAAGGCTGACCCGAAAGGTCGTAGACGACGTGCTCGGCGGTGACGAAATGTGGGCTGACGCTGATTTCACCATGGGTGAGTCGTATTCTTTACCTATCGTCGCGCTTGCTCAAATATATCCAGCATCATGTCCAAAATGCAACCACGATAGCGCCTACTTTCACCAGCTGCAGATCAGGTCGGCGGATGAGCCCATGACAACTTGTGCGTGTTCCTTTCATTATTATCTTCGTCCTCTGATTCCTTCTTCCAGTTTACAGGCAAGTCTTGCCTAGAACTGTCCCTTTTCCCCATTGACGTCGTCCAGATGCGTTTCCTGTGCTCACAGATGGCGCGAAAATTGAGCATTCCAGTCACGCCTTCATGCAAAAAATCCCGGTGTACCACCCATTGTCTCTAAATTTTACAATCGGCTCCTCGATTTTGGTCCCTGCGCGAGGTGATCGCGACTTTCCGTGGGTCATAGAAAAAAATAATGTACAATACTTAATGTACAACTGATGTTACAATTAATGTTACAACAATATTGTAGTTAGATTTAGGTTACAGCAAACAGTTTTGGATGTCGCGCAACCTATTTTGTTCAATCAGGCTGAACTTCACGGCGGGATGAGAAGGACTCACAAAGGACCTCGCACGTTTCCCAAAAACATACATCGGGACAGAAAGGATCCAAGAAGCGGTTTGACAGCCACCGAGGATCAACAGGACGGTCTTGACGCCTTTGTCTAGAACCATGCCGTTTGCAATAAAGCTGAACCCGTAGATAAAAGCAGTTTTGAGGAAATTGATTAGGGCGAGAGCATGTACCGCGTCTCGTCCATGGGTGTCGAGCAGGTAGACAATGGCTGAGCCACTAGAAACAAGAATTGCATAGTTCACGATCCTGTTCGATTGATTATTACCAGGTCAACTTGGTCAAGAAGGAAAGGAAAGGATGAAGGACGAACATCAAACATGCTACAGCTCCGATCCAGGGCATGTTGTGCGAAGTACCCACTGAAAAAATCAATGTGAGCCGTTTGATCAGAAGGAGCCAGAAATCCACGTACCAGCCCAGCCTACATAGCCAGATGTTCCAATGAGCATCACAGAGTCGAAGATGATGCGGAACTCGGGTTCGTAGACCCCTTTGTTCCTTTGAGCCAAGGAAACGACACCCCAATCCTATAGACAGTCAGTGGATGTAAAGGACCCCCTCATGATAGAACATACGGTCAGAGGACCGGTCAAGATTCCCAAAATTATGCCAACCAAGCTGCCGACATTGGTTAATCCAATTTCGGATGGGGTAAAGTTGTATTCGAGAGTGAAAATGGTCGATGAGCATGCCGGGAGGAAGCCTAGAGGAAGATGTAAGATAATGTGAAATCTATGGAAAAAATGGCTCACTCATCCAAACCGCCTGCATTCCAAAAACGAGAAAGACATAGAAGACCTGGGCTTCAATTGAGAAATATGAAAATGCTTGAGAGAGATGAAAGCTTACCACAGGTGAAAGAATGAAAGGAAAAGGACGAAAGAATATGCGGAAGACGTTTTCGTTAGTATATGTACCATTCCATATACTGAGTTGACCCCAATAAGATTTCGCGGGAGCTGGAGTTTGAAGCTCTAGAACCACTGCCACCGACGAGGTGCTGCCGTCTTCAATTTCCTTGACCGGTAATGCCACAGAAGTGCGATTCCGATAGGTTGTCTTGAATCCACCTCAGCAATAGTACCAAGTGGAGGCGAAATCACAAACCTCCACGACGAAGAAGAAAACGACAAATATGGCGACACCTGCAGCAATGGCGAGAAACCAGAAACCCATATTCCAATGCAGGTTCTGAACCACGTAGCCATAAAGAAGCGGTCCTCTGCGACAGGGTTAGTTTGCAATATACATCAATTGTACGACTGACAGTGTGAATCCCGCGGTCATACCAAAGTTCCAGATAATGGTTCTGGTGCCTCGCTCATGTACGCTGTGAAAAAAATAAACAAAAGGTGACGGAGCCGAAGGCTGGCGCCTTACAAAAAGAGGTTTTCAATGGTGGATGGAGGAAGACTACATCTCAAAGTGAGCCCGAATTCGAAACGTGTGCGAAAATGTCTTACCTCTGGAATGAAGCTGCGCCGAAACCTTGAATTACTCGCGACGCTCTGATAGACATCAGATTTGGGCTCACGGCGCACCCTATAGCCCCGAGAAACATCTGACGTGGGGTCAGTATCCAGGGACCTGAACGTTGACGGCGCATAAGTACCAGCAAGACGGAGCCTAGATACACAATTCGGTGACCAAATTTCGCTGCTAGCGAGCCTTGTAGCAGCCTTTTCATAGCGTGAGCAAGAGCCGGTCAGAGCGCGTCAAGGAGTTGAAAAACTAACGTGGAGAACCCAATACCAATTAGCACTGAGCTGAAACTCGATGTCATATTATCTATTGAGATGCCGAATTCAATGGAGAGTGCCAGTAATGCAGGGCTAGGCATAGTAGTAAGTGCGCCGCTAATTCCGGATGCGAATACGCTGCATAGTTCGATTAGTAAACGGACATTAAGGGGGCCAAGAGCTTACATTGCCCAAAAGCACAATTCCCGCTTCCAAGTGGGCCAGTTGAGTCTAATAGCAGGGATTGAGGAAGATAATTGATAGAAAATATTTGACGCACGGGTCCAAGGGGTCATCCGACGGTTGAGGGATGAGAATTATATGCGAATCTTTGCCAGTTTTATGTTTAAGAGATTTACTTGTGAGTTCGTCGAGAATGACCTTCTGTCGAGATGTATCAGAAATGAGATTGGAATCGGATTGCAAGAACCGACTGGGCCATTTCGCAGGTCAGACAGAAGAGCAGTGCCGGGTACTTGAGCTAGGTGTTTGTCCTCTGCGGGCAGGTTCAAAGGCTGCACGCGGGAACGAATCAAGGCAGCATACCAAGGATTCCAAAGCCCATGATTGCGGAATTTGAAGCACCCAATCGCAGGTGTTGCAGGACTTATTCGTTGGCGCGCTACTGGTTGCTAGGTTTTGAAGGAATGAAAGCCAAAGGATCAAGAGACCACCGGGATCCTTTTAATAGGCGATATTTTTGAAGAGAACGAAGGTGGAGGGAGTGAGAAAGGAGAAGAAAATACGACAGGCTGTCAGGTACTGAGTGCTGAGTGCTGACCACACACTACATATACAGTCCTGTCAGCAAACAAGATCAGGGGAAGAGACGTGGGAGAATCGCCACGATCGTGTGACAAGTACATTCTTGGGTACATTCGTGACACAATCTGACACAATTCGTGTCATCGAATGTACCGAAAAAAGAAATCAGTGGTCAAAATCTATTCCCCTTCGGGATATCCGTACCCGCCCAAAGGATATCAAGTTTTCTCGAGTAAGCAGGGTAGTATAGAATTCATTTATTTACAGGATGTAATTCTAAGATATAATGCAATTGCCAGTACTCGATGATAGAGTTCTAAACTGCTTACCTGCCGACCAGTCCCGAGATCTAGTTACCAGTTAGTTACGTTTAGTTCTCGAAATCAACTAGGCTTGGATAACGTGAAGAAACATACATTGATTCAGTTGGATCCTTCCATTCTCCAGGAAATGGCGCAGGTGATTCAGACGAGGAAGAAAATACTGACATCGTATCACAGGCCGGACTATACCAGTCACCTGACTCATACCAAAAGGTCGTGTCCGATAAAATTCTCAACAGTTCGTCTGTCTCTGCATCCATCGTGATAATGGGCCAGGACACTGGGATCTCTGTGGGAGCATCTGTAGGCAAAGCCGGCTCTATGGGTGCATGAGACGCCAATAACCGCTTGTTCCGAGAAACGGTATCGTTATGCGGCTCATTTGCCTCAAATATGGCCAATCCTAACAGGATATCTCTGAAATGGACATCAATGGCCTAATTCTTCGGTTTACGAACAGAAATGCCAACCTGAAACGACCTGCAGAGGTCCATCTAGAGCAAGGTAAGAAGACAAAGAAAGTTTCGTCAATTCAAGGCAAACCTCTTCTCGGCCCTCTCGAGCGCATCCATGCATTTCTGAAGGTCTGCCATCCGGTCAGGTATGGTCACACTGAGCCCTGCGGATTCTGCGGCCCACATCTGTAGAAGCAGGATGATACCGGCGGTAAAGACGTAAGGCTAGCTCTGTGTCAGCAAAAGAGAAAAGATCAATGTCCAGAGAAGACGAACCTGCACAAAATCTATTCCCAAGCCAGTGCGACGATAATAGATATCAATAGCATGACTGCAAGACCGAGCAGCAGTCGTACATATCGCCAATGATCCTGAGGATTGTGGTGATGTTTTCCCTGGTTTCGGAAGAAATGGCCGATGAACGAGAATTTGGAGATAATAGAAAGAGCAGTATATCTGGACGGATTGCGCCAAGAATACGGGGTCCGGGTTTTGAGGGTCCCATCGAAGATGCTGCGGAACCGTATCGAGCCATTGGTTGAAAGCGGAATCTAGGGATGCGACATTCCTTTCCTTCCATTCAGGCGAGGTAGACTTGAAGCTATTGAGAGTTGTGTTGATACAATACTAAGAAAGGACTTCATTAGGGTGATACAAGGTTAGATTCTGGACAATACTGACCAGCTTGCGCACAGCGGTAGCCATCAAATCCATAAGTTGGATGAAACAGATGAAAGAGGTGACTTTAGAGGGTTTGTCAACGGGCTGTTGGAAAGCCTTTGCCGGATCCGGGTGCTCCCAGTATTCGTCATCGCACTCGATGGGTAAATCAACATCAAAGCTATGGTAAATGAGCGAGAAATCGGCAGACTGTGTAGAAATGACTTACTCCTCTCTGGAAATCATCGACGGTCTACCCATTACGGACGAACTGAATGTGTCCATACAAAAGAGAACCCTGGAATGAATGAATGAATGAACGAATGAATAAAGATTCCCGAGATCTATGAAACTCTGCTTACCACCAGGCCCGCTTGAGCAATTCCTCGGTGACTGGATCTCCTTGTTTGCGTTTGGGCTTCTTGCGATGCTAATGATATTTCTCAGTGCAAATCTTGAATCAGTGCAAAGTCTGTCTTACTGCTCCAATATCCTGGGCAGCTCGAATAGCGATACCGAGCTGGGACCACATAGTGTGGGGCGAGTAAGTGCCGATGGCAAACATGCTAGAGAGCTGACAACAAATGAACGAAAGGACAAGACAAATCTCGTTGGATTTACGCATATCGCTTGCAGATCGTACAAGCTAGTCATTTGGGTATAACAGTCGACAAAGCCATATAGAACCGGTCTGACTGGTGCAAACCATTTCCAACCGCTGCTGAGAAGCGAGTCCTGGCCTGGTGCCAGCACACGAGGGTCGTCGGAGAACCTGGAAGCCACAGCCATCACCAGCATGACGACGGTACCGAATGTGCTACTGACATCCAGGTGTTCTCCTTCTGCAATCTTTCTCTGGAATGTTGGTCTGTGCAGCAGAGGCAGAAATATGTGGACGCGGGCAAAATAAAGGTGGATGAGTGAAGCCATGAGATCGTCGGGAGGGAATTCGTAGACAGGTCGTTGATGAACACGAAGGGTTTCCCACTGGAACCGTCAATAAGAATAATGAATAAGAAGAATAAGGACGCACTGGTCGAGGATTCCAGAAATCTGGTCTTAGGCGTTCATTCAAACATCCCTCGTGAAGTTTTCCAACGCCGGACGTGATTTGCTTCATCTCGAGAAGAAGATGAACCAGACTGTGGTCGCTGCTCTTACCGTGAAATGTGTTCCACTTGTCTAAATCCTTGCGATAATTGGGAATGAAATGGGCTTCTTCTTCTTCCTCTACTGCTTCCACGTTGGCTATCAAGTTGTCTATATCGGCATGAGGAATCAACTGGGAATGTCAATTCCGAGAGGAGGCATGGAGATGGAAAGCTCACCTTGCGCAAATACATTTCAGTCGCAGCCGTTCGCTTTTCCAGATCATCGACATATCTTTAGCAAGCTTTCAGCAGATGAGAACGCTAGAGAAAAGCCAATATTTACGCTTTGTTGGGTCGATGTTTCTGAGGGAAATTTGAGTAACACTTGGTGCACAGAGATTCGCGCTCACCCTGATAAAAGCACAGTCTACATTGGCTTGTGCACAGTTCGTGCATCGAGGAAACTTGTTGTCCACGTCGCCTAGAACATCGTAAGTCGGGATAAAGACAATAAAAAGTGATCACACATTTGGCTGAAACGATGTTAGACGACAATAAAGGTACAGACCAATCAGACTTGCCTCTCTTTTTGCGACAGCTCTGACAAGTTCTTGGATTCGTGGGCTTATTTTCATCGTTGGTGGGCATGGTCTACAAATGAGACATTGAGGACCTCCATCAGGCTGAGTTGGACATCCGGCGCAGCTGACTCATCGCTGCTGACGCCGCTGCGTCATGGTGTCAACGACTTTGAACCCTCATCTAGGACAGCGCGACAAGAGGCCAAAAATCTCCGAGACAAAGCTTGCCTGCAGCCTCGTTGGAGAACTCCTTCAGTATTATATACATGACGAAAATCACAGGTATAGTTACCCAAGACTTGTCTGACACAAATTCACCCTTGAATTTACCAGGCTTCTGGAGCCCACTTTCTGTTTAGGAAGGACAATTCCTCGACTCAAGCAGATGAAATAATCTGCTGTGACTGCAATGGCCTCGGCCTCTGATCATGATTTTCCGTTTAGCCACTCTTTCGACTCTCTTTGGCCACTTCTCCGTGATCGCAGCAGATTGAACGGCACCGAGTTGGAGACCCGTAGCTCCTCTTTGGCATTGCAGTCATTGTCAAAGCATTATTTGTCGTCTGAGACGGCGGAACCTCCGTGATATCTTGGAACCTTGGCATTGTCGCACTAACGCTACTAACGCCTTGAAATGTTGTATCCATGTTTCACCTTTGCTTTCTTCCACATTGACAGCCTTGAATCAGTAGATGACGGCAAATACTCGTTTCATTTTGAAAGAAAGCTGTGCCCGCTCTTGACCCGTCATGCGACCGCCGAAGGTCCTGTTTCCTCTGGATAGAATCGCTCGCTTCAACTTGCTCATCTACTCGCCAAAATCAAAAACGGAGGACCTGGACATACGAAGAAGAAGCTGACAACAGCTCCGGTCATATCTAGCCGTGACGGCGAGCTATGAAGCCCTGTACAATACTTGAGCGAATGAGGAGCTATGCGACACCAGACCTCAGCGCTTCGAATATTGCACAGGATCAGCACGGGTGATGCCTGTGTGCGAGACCTAGAGGCATTCGCCAGGGGTCAACACGCTCAGCCATTACTAAAAGGCGGATGTTACATCAAGGTGCTGACTGGTTACAACAGCCGTGATCGCAGGGTATTCATGATGCTTGACATAGAGCGGTAATTCCTGGCGACATTCCCAAGTATAAAGGACCGGAAATTTATCTCCAAATCTTCAGCTGGTCTCTTCATCACTTCAAAGTAGTATCTCGTGCCGGTCACTAGATTCTTGCTTCAACTTATCCAACTACTTTACGACTTTTACGACCCGACACGATACATTCATCTCCAAAATGGTCAACACTATCATCCTTTATGCTGCTGTTGCGACGATGGCCGTGACCTCAACGGTCGCAGTACCTATGTATGTCTGGCTTTTCATTCTTTTGATTCTCGAGCTCACATAAATATCTAGCTCGTCTCAGCCTAATGGTGCCATTGCCACCCGGGACCTTGACGCTGCAGAACTCGAGGCTCGCAGTATCTTCACCAAGATTCTCAAACCGATTCTTGGGAGAGACGAAGACAGCGCTCTCGCCGCTAGAGACTTCGACGCCGCAGAGCTCGAAGCTCGCAGCATCTTCACCAAGATTCTCAAACCGATTCTTGGGAGAGACGAGAACAGCGCTCTCGCTGCTAGAGACCTTGACGCCGCAGAACTCGAAGCTCGCAGCATCTTCACCAAGCTTCTCAAGCCAATTCTTGGGAGAGACGAGAACAGCGCTCTTGCTGCTAGAGACCTCGACGCCGCAGAGCTCGAAGCTCGCAGCATCTTCACCAAGATTCTCAAACCGATTCTTGGGAGAGACGAAGACAGCGCTCTCGCTGCTAGAGACCTTGACGCTGCAGAACTCGAAGCTCGCAGCATCTTCACCAAGCTTCTCAAGCCAATTCTTGGGAGAGACGAGAACAGCGCTCTTGCTGCTAGAGACCTCGACGCCGCAGAGCTCGAAGCTCGCAGCATCTTCACCAAGCTTCTCAAGCCGATTCTTGGGAGAGACGAGAACAGCGCTCTCGCCGCTAGAGACCTTGACGCCGCAGAACTCGAAGCTCGCAGCATCTTCACCAAGCTTCTCAAGCCGATTCTTGGGAGAGACGAGAACAGCGCTCTCGCCGCTAGAGACCTTGACGCCGCAGAACTCGAAGCTCGCAGCATCTTTACCAAAATTCTCAAGCCCGTCGCTGGTGGCCTCCTTTCGAGGGATGAGCACAACGAGCTGGTTTCCCGAGACCTCGAGACTGCAGAGCTCGATGCCAGGTTTCTCCCCTTGATCGCCACGCTGGTTGGGAGCAAGGTGCTCAAGTCAAGAGACGAGGATGCTGCTCTAGAAGCACGAGACGTCGACACTGCAGAGCTCGAGGCTAGATTTCTCCCTTTGATTGCGAAACTAGTTGGTGGTAAAATACTGAAGTCAAGGGACGAGATTGCTTCTCTCGATGATTTGGAATGAACTGTATAGTAATAGTCGCAGGTAGCTGGAGTGTAAGTATGTATGTATGTATACCAATTGAATATTAACCTACATATTCAGTTGATCAAGTTGAAGTCTCCATCACGAATTGTGAAGAAATCTGGACAGCGGATCGATGTCGATCGCATTATCTTATCTTATCACGTCTGCCATACTAAAACGGAGATGTACACGTGATCAGAAAACTTCTTTTTCCTCCATGACTGCCCCGATGGTGAGCTCTTCTCCTCGCTATTCCTTCAGTGATGCAGTCAGAAAAATTACACTGAAAATTTTGAACTGGCCTGGACTCTCCAGGCTCATGAAATGTACACTTCTTACTGATTTCTTCTCTGCTTCCGTTTTCCTGAATTTTTGCTCATTATTTGCTTTACAGACAAGGAACCAGGTCTTCGATAGGTTCGTTTCATTCGGTTTTCTTTACCATGATGAGACCGTATCATTCAGTTATCCCTGTCTTAACACCCATGTCGAGACCTTCTGTTTTACTGATTCCCTTCTTCCTTCTTTGCGATTCCTCAAGCCTTTCTGACGAATTTATAACAGAATGTATGCCTGCATTATCTAGTTTACGTTGTGAGCGCAGAAATATGTCGCCGCCAAGGTCCGTCTGACCTTTCCTGCAATTCTTGCAAATTCTGACGTGTCCGTTACAGATGTCCTCTTTCTAGGCGACCTGGGGATATTCGTCCAAGCCTGCTTTGACCAACCAACAAGCTATTCATGCAGTCCACCGCGGTTGACATTAGTGCCGTTTACATCGCTGGAAAGTCCAACTTTGTTTTGCTGTCCTTGAATGCCACAACCAGGTTCGTCCTTTTCCTTTCACCATCTGAACGATGAGACTATTCTATTCAGTTATCCCTGTCTTAATCACAATGTCGAGACCTTCTGTTTTACTGACACTTTCCCTTGGTTTTCCTTTTGTATCTGACTCGCTGACCGCTTTTATAGAGATAACCGCTCAAGCATTCGGCTGACAGTGACCATCTAAGGATCCAGCTGTACGCTTCTAGGCCGTTCTGCCCCCGATGAACTTGTAAGTAAGTAGTCGAGCTCTTTCCACTGTTTCCAGCCAGTTCGTGTGCAAAATACAAGGTATTAATTGGATCTACACCAACTTGTATGTATTGGTGATCTGTCTGAGAATCGGAATAAGTGTATACGATGTTAGAGGTAACGACGAAGACGTAACGAGAAATGTTGGATATCGTGCAAGCGTAGAAACTAAGCACTTGGACGATGCCCCAAAATATTCGTAATAAGGAGGACGCCACCCAGAGAGGATATCCTCGATAAGATAGCACCAAATCATCACTTCGACATTCGGATGACTTTATGGGCAACGACTTTTGCCTGGACTCCAACCCGACCATTCCACCAATCAATCTTCGACCGTAGCTTCTCGAGCTCAATCCTCTCCGATTCAGACCCCTTTGTAAAAGCGTCTTCAAACGAAGGCAACTCCAAGAAATGCGTATTTCGAATGCCTTGGTCTGGAATACAAAATCCTTCTATCATGTTGTTCGGTCGAGGAGCGCGAAAGTAGTTCAGGCTGCGAAACATCAGTGGCAGATTCGACAATGAAGGGATTCGCTCACAAATCTGATTCCATCTCGCTGCTATCGTTGGATCGACACAGGTACAACTGTGTCGTCAGGGTATCATTTGCCGGCGTAGTGAGCGTGATATGCAAATGTCCAGCTCGCTGCATGTTTTCTGGACCATATTTTCCAGGAGTGACACTGAAACACTCGAATTTCCCCTCAGAGTCCGTCCTGAACGTCCCGCGAAGTCGATACTTGTCGTGATAATAGACCCCAGTAGAATTAGCCTGCCACCAATCCAGGAGGACATTCGGTAATGGGTCCCCAGATGCTGAAAGGACTTGACCCGTGAAAAGGAATGGGATGAAGTCTGTAGATGATCAACTTGATGTCTGGGCTGAAGTTGAAGATACGTACTTTTGAAGTCTTCCGAGCCAGCCATAAGAGCTTTTCCAGGCTCCAACATTCTATCAGGCGCTCCGTAGATATAGTAGGGCCCTTCCATATCCGCCATATCATTCCATTTGCCCTGCCGCGATGACCACAAAAAGAAATTCTCAGTGACCAGAGATTTGTAGATCATGTAGAGCGTTGAGCGCGAGCGTACGGAAAAAGGGATTGCTGGACATTCGACTTGAAGTTTAGAGGACAAAGGAATGATAGACGACATGGGAAGGATGAATGGAATCGTCGAATGAGACTAGCTTTTATCTGCGCGCTGAAACACGTTTTGCGACAAGCAGCAACACCATGAGCGCCCATGCAAGACTGCCGAGACTTCAACGGGTTATTTTTGGCGCCTTGCTGCAGTGAGGACATCAATATTTGGATTCCGAGTCGGAGGAAACATGATGGCGCTCGATGGCGCTAGGGAATGAAGCTGGAAAATGTCAGCGTTCAAGATAACCCCTATGATGTTCAACACGAACCGAAAGCCGCAAAAATTTCTTGCCCAATGCTGTAGCTTGTTTCAATCGGTTGAATTTATTTTGTTCTCGCTGGCGCTGGCTTATATGGCATCCTATCCACGTCCTGGTCGAACATCGGTCCCTGGCTGCATGGCGGTGTTCTTGAAACGAATATAGAGCCCAATTTCCTCATACTTGGTACTTGGAATGTTATTCAGAGCTAAAGATAGAGACTCAAGGCCACGAAGTCCAAAAAAAGATTCATCGAAAAGCATGCCACTGCGTCACCATCATAGCGGCTTGCTGCCTAAGCTCTTCATGATCCAATACAATTTTTTTCAGTGGGAGAGAGAGGTTTCAGGCTTTCTCAGCGAGTGAGACTCTGGGATCTCGAGGATGAAGACTATCCAGAGACCAGAATCGAAACTCGAGGAAGAAAAGAGTAAGAAAGGGATGGCTGGGTGGGGAAAGAAATGTTGAATGACGGACTGGAGATGCTGACCGTCGAAGATAAAGAGCTAGTTGACACTGGCCGCTTAGTCAGCATCCGTTTAGCGTCAATTTGAATCCGTCTTTTGCTTTACCCACATGTGGCAACAGCTGGAAACCTGATATCCAGGGATTTATTTAGTTTCGGAGCCACAGATTATTCGTTTATTTGAGAGCGTCCGAGGTGAGCAGAGAAACGAAGCCGTGGGAGCTCTCCCTCGGGGCTTTTCTATCGATAGCGAGCATGTCAGTAACCGCCAACGACGCTACCTCTGCTTCGGAAACCAGTCGACGATTCTGTCTAAACGTCAATGTCGGTGGACGCGGATGGCTGCGCACTTCAGGCCCTCAAACAGATTCATGTCCATGCTATATTTTGCTGGACCACTGGATCATCCAACGAGCGGCTGCGTTTACTATATGAGCCGATGTCTCGGATCCCTCCAACTTGGTGCTTCCTGGCGAAATTTGCGCAAATTACATCTTTCTCGGACTCTTGTCGAAGTCGGCATCACCAACATGACCTTGTTATCCTCCCGCAGCCGGACCGCGGCCCCACCTGCGCCATCCTCCGAGAGGTCGGCGCTCCAGCTAGCTCTCTCTTTGTTTATATTACCTCAAAAGCAAGTCGTTTTCCTTGCACCTATCTCAGTTATACATGTCTTAACCACAATGTCGAGACCTTTCTGTTTTCATGATTCTACCTCTCGTCTTTTGTATCTCACTCGCTGTCCGCTTTTGCAGGAATACCGGTGTATTGACTTGGACCGGTCATGTAGCCAACGGGTGACCGGAGTCTATTCATTACGATATTCGAGACTATTTCTGCTCCGACAAACGCGTAAACGGCTGTTATTTCGTTCAACCATTCGACTATTTCTGTTGATCACAATCTCCTGCGGGATTCCATGGCCGCTACAAGAATCTTCATCCTTACAGGCGCCGCCCTCGCCTGCTCCAAGTTCAACTGCACTTCAAGCTTTTCTCGGGTCCCGCTGTATCGACTCTAATGCGGTGACCTTTGGTGGATAGTATCTAGTTAGGAGTGGTTGCTTTTTGATCTGCTCCGCTAGACACCTCCGCTTGCGAGAAAATTCCGGTCAAGGGTCTGCGGTGATAAAGAAGCCGGCCTTCTTATAACAAGTCCTGGAGAAGTCAAACAGTCCAGCGCCTGTCCTCATGGCTTCTCCATCAACTGACCTTCCTTTCCCTCGACCATCTTCCCCCAATTCTAACCGCTCTTCACCCGCACTAAAACAAGAGCTAAATGTTTCCGACGAAGATCCCCGGCCACCAAAGCGACGACGAGCAATCTATTGCTTGGGTTGTCTTGCTGTTCTCATCATCGTGATTCTGGTCGTCATATTGCCAGTTTATTTCGCGGTGATCAAACCCAAAAACAACAAGACGAATCTGTCTGATAATGGAAGCAATAGTGACGGTCAGGGCGACGCTCCAAGTGGAACCGGTACACCTAGCAAGAGTACACTGACCACTGGGGGCGATGGGTCAACGGTGACGACAGACGATGGCTCCACCTTTGTCTATAAAAATCAATTCGGTGGCTACTGTGAGTCTTATCAAGCTCATCGCTTCATTCCTGACACCTCTCTTCCAGGGATCTTCGACCCGAACGATCCTTGGAACAATGGCGCGGCTCCCAATTCATGGACCCCAGCTTTGAATGCGACGTGGACTTGGGGTAAAGATAAAATCTTCGGGTACCTCTTTATCCTCAGTTTATCCCATTCCTCGAACTCATCCTTCTTTAGCGTCAATCTGGGCGGCTGGCTCGTATTAGAGCCCTTTATTGCTCCAGCTCTATTCCAAAAGTATCCAACGGCGATTGACGAATGGAGTCTCAGTCTAGCTATGACAGCTGACACCTCTGCTGGTGGCGGATTGAGTCAAATTGAAGATCATTACAACACCTTCATTGTGATTGTCTACTTATATTGGCAGAATCTCCTTACTGACTTGCGCTTTTAGACGGAGCAGGATATTGCAGAGATTGCCGGGGCTGGTCTGAACTGGGTTCGAGTTCCGATCCCTTTCTGGGCTATCGACAAGTGGCCTGGGGAGCCCTTCCTCGAGAAGACGGCTTGGAAGTAAGTCTTGGTCTGATTCTGATGTTGAATCCAAGCTAACTCTTTCCAGGTACTTCCTGCGTCTCGTACAGTGGTGCAGAAAGTACGGCATTCGTATCAACCTGGATCTACATACGATCCCTGGTTCGCAAAACGGTTCGTTTTTTCGGCTTCTCCTGAATTGGACTTATGGTTTCTTGTAGGCTTTAACCATTCAGGAAAGGACGGACAAATAAACTTTCTCAACGGAGTCATGGGTGTCGCCAATGCTCAACGGGCCTTGAACTACATTCGCATCTTGACCGAATTCATCTCCCAGCCTGAATACACCGACGTTGTGATGATGTTCAGTATCATGAACGAACCTGTATTGCGTACCATTGGAAGAGAGCAGTTGTCCAGCTTGTAGGTCGATCCTTTTGTGCTCGTCATTGTCTCTGACAGTCTCTAGCTATGTCGAAGCATATAAAATGATCCGGGGAATTACTGGCTTGACTGCTGGAAAAGGCCCATTTATCTGCTTCCATGATGCTTTCGATGGGGAACCCAACTGGGCTGGATTCCTCAAAGGCTCAGACCGTGTCGCTCTAGATTCTCACCGTTACACATCATTTTGTATGATAAAATTGTGGCATCTCAGCTGGTTTCTGACCTTTAGACAGCCGGACAACCAAACGACGAGCCCATTGCGACAGGTACAGGCGCCGACGCCGGTGGACAGTGGCCTGGTGTTGCCTGTAGCTGGAACTCTCGTTTTAAAGACAGGTATGTCTTGTTGTCTTTCTCAATTCCTCGTCTTGTTCATCTGAACCTGTCAGTCAAACTGCCTTTGGCGTTACTGTGGCTGGTGAATTTAGTACTGCCTATAACGACTGTGGTCTCTTCGTCAATGGGGTCCACGGTACAGCCAATTTCCCTGACTGCACTGTCTTCCAGGATTCTTCAAACTGGAATGCAAGTCTCAAAGCCGGTGTCCAGGCTTTCGCAGAAGCTAGCATGGATTCATTGCAAAATTGGTTCTTCTGGACTTGGAAGGTCGGCAATTCGACGAATAATCGCGTCGAAGCGCCACTGTGGTCCTATAAACTCGGTCTTGAAGGTGAGATTCGACCATCTTCGCTATAACATGGGTCTGACTCTGGAGCTCAGGTGGTTGGATGCCAAAAGACCCTCGAACCACCAGCGGCAAATGCCCTGGTGTCACTCCATTTTCGGGTGAATATCAGCCATGGATGACTGGGGGACCTGGAGCTGGCAAAGCTGCAGCGACTGCAGGTTTTAATTTTCCACCGGCCGATATAGCTAACGCTGGAGACGCTGATGCTTTACCGACTTATACACCAACTGGGACGATCAATACTCTTCCTGGTCCGACATTCACACCGAGTCTGACAGTTAGCCTCGATGGATGGTATGACGCTCAGGATACCCAAGGCGTCTTTACCGCTGTCGCTGGATGCACTTATCCTAATCAGTGGGCCGCTGTCAATGTAGAAATTCCTCCCGCCTGTACGGGAGCATGAACCCTTTCTATACATACCCTTTGACGGACTACAATATTTTAGATAAATTAGCTATAGGTTTTATAGGGAATTGGCGAAAAATAATACTACAACTGGCCATGGCGCGTTAGATCCGCCGATGCATGGCTCTTCGCTTCGGCTAAACTCAACCCATTGCTCGCGAGTCCTTCTGCTTGTGAAACGGCTGTTATTTGCCTCTAAATCAGAATCGCTGGTAGTTTCATGCCATTCTGGTCGAGTACTGAGTTCATTGCACCGGTCAGTCCGAACATGACATCCATTGCCTTTTTTCCCTTCACCCATTGCAGGGAATGCTCTCGAACGACAATCTCGGGGCCCAGCAACTGTAAAGCGGTGAATCTGGCGTAGGCAGCTCAGCATCGTGATCTTTTGCTTTCGAATCATTGGCCGCGTAAACATCTGAAAAGAGAAATTTAGTACAAATATTTACAAAGCAGTGCACGTCGAAGGGTGGCTTGGAAAGAGTTGGAGAACCGCAGTGCCGAGCTAAAAACCAGGCTCAAGGTTCGCGCAGTCCTCATGGATCAGCTTAACAACGAGCTCGACCGAAATGAGCACGCGACTGCCCTCAGAAAGTCCATCGTTGCGCCCATTCGTCGCCTTCCGAAATTCTAGCCGAGATCTTTTAGCAGGCTTGCGATTCGAAGGCGTGGTCGCCTTTCAGCGGAATTCCATGGGTCGTCGGCCAGGTCTGCAGTCGATGGAGAAAGATATCGTTGTCCAGTCCATGTCATTGGTCATCATTTAACTAAGGCCCTGAAGACGAATCGAGGGATGGCAGGGACGGCCAGAAAGAAAGAGATGTTGAAGAAGAATTAAGGTCGTCTCGAATCCAAAAACGACAGGTGGAAATTATTCGAGAATGCCTCCTACGCTCAGGCCATCATCCTCTCGACTTTTCTCTCGACTTTTCCAAGCTGTCAGTTTTTCAGAAGATTGCAGAGCTTCTCTGCGCCCATAGTGAGCGATGGAGAGATGTGGACCTATCGTGGGACGTGTCAATTCGCGACTTGGTGAGCAGTGGAATGTGAGGATCGTCGCAATTGGAGCGCTTCAAATGCTGATGGCATTGGGGACGTTCAGACGAGAAGGCTGCTTTCTCTGTTGCTCCTCGGCTTCGCGACCTGGATATCGACGTTTCCTACGGAAACCCAGCCTTCCCTTGGTCACAATTGCAGAAATTACAACTTCACACAACAAACAGCCAATCTGTTCGAAACTCGCAAACATTGTGTCAATCTGGCCCAATGTGAACTCTCCCAGACCTCCGGCCATGTATCACCACTTGGATCTTTCAACCACCTTCGTGTCCTGACCTTGTTCAATCCCAACCACTTGAACGCCTTCGGAAGCACGCCGGTCTTGGAGGAGCTCCATTTCACAACTTGATGGAGTTCATTCAATCCCTGAATGACCGACAATGGTCTCACCTCCGACGTCTTGCCCTTCCAATTATCTGGTCAGAACGGGGATGTAACACGGTTACTATGTGTGCGGGCCTGATCACCCTTCGTGTTCAGCGACCACAGTGCGCACGGGCTCTTTCAGATGATGAAAAAGAATAAAAGAGTCGTAATTCCACTCATCGACATCCTGAATTTGGATTCAGTCGACGCAGTGGTTCCGCTGCTCGAACATTTGACCGTCACCATGGATGATGAAGATGAGATTAGTCGCTGGCTCCGGACAGTTCGCTCACGCTGTTCTCCTCCCTCTCAGTTCCAACCTATCAAAATTAGCTATCAGGCAAAACTACTTGACGACCTCAAGGGCCCCTGTGAGCGAGTTGGAAAAGTTGGGCTTGGAGGTTTCACTGAACTATCGTCTTGAGTCTTGACTAGTCCGTGTTCTGTGTCCTTTTCTCATCTATCAAACTCGAAGATTCTTGTGGTCTCTTAGCTATAGCCTACCGCCACGAAAGCCTTCCGCTCTTTGATAATTCATAATAAATTTTATATGCTTTGTCATCAGCAAATCCGCAGCGGTCCCAGGTCAAACCTGCCGACGGAGAGGCCAGTTTCGATGTCTCGTTTACAACCCCATGTCTACCAAAGATGAGAAGAAGTCAAAGACCTCAAGAGCTTGTCAGAGCTGTCGCAAGAAGAAAGGCATGTCCAGTGGTTTCTCTCTCGGAATTGTCGTCTGACATTGGTTGCAGCGGCTAACAAATGTAGGCCTTTTTGACAGTCTTTATCGCGACTTTATCGCGACTTACATTCCTCCAAGGTGATGTGGACAAGCAGTTTTCTCGGTGCACAAGGTGTGCGCAAGACAACGTAGACTGTACCTTTGTCAGGGTGAGCGATTCCGGTGCATCATTCGTGGCTCGTTCCTCAAATCTTCCACTTAGAGATACCGACCGACCCAAGGGTAAAAAATGCACTGTTTCTAGCGATTCCAACTGAATTTTGCTGAAGATATGTCGAAAATCTCGAAAAGTGTGTAGCGGCGACCGAAATGCGTCTGCGCCAGGTGAGTTTGTGTTCAAGCGCTGCACTCAGGGCTGACATTCTCCAGCTGATTCCTCATGCTGACATATACGATCTGATAGCCAACATGGATGTAGTAGAGGAAGAAGATGCCCATTTCATTCCCAATTATCACAGCAAGGACTCAGAAAATTGGACCACATTTCACGGCAAGAGCAGTGGCCACAGTCTGGTGCATCTTCTTCTCGAAATGAAGCAAATCACGACCGGCGATGGAAAGCATGATGAGGCAGCTGTGAACCAACGCCTAAGACCAGATTTCTGGAATCCTCGACCAGTGCGTCCTGTTTGTTCTCTTCATTGCTTGTGCTTACTGAACGCACCAGTGGGAAACCCTTCGTATTCATCAACGGCCTGTCTACGAATTCCCTCCCGATGACCTCCTGGCATCGCTGGTCGATATGTACTTTATCAATCCGAATACTTTTCAGCCCTTGCTGCATCGACCAACATTCGAGAGAAAGATCGCAGAAGGAGAACACCTGAATGTCAGTAGCAAATTCGGTACCGTCGTCATGCTGGTGATGGCTGTGGCCTCCAGGTTCTCCGACGACCCTCGTGTGCTGGCTCCAGGCCAGGACTCGCTTCTCAGCAGTGGTTGGAAATGGTTTACACCGGTCAGGCCAGTTATATATGGCTTTTTTGACTCTTATACCCAAACCACCAATTTGTACGATCTGCAGGCGATATGCGTAAGTCCAGCTGGATTTTGTTCTTTTTGTGCTTGTGACCATTTGTTGCCAGCTTTCTATCATGTTTGCCACTGGCAACTTCTCGCTCAACGCTATGTGGTCCCAGCTTGGTATCGCTATTCGAGCTGCCCAGGATATTGGAGCGGTAAGACGGATTTTGTATCCGCTGAAAAACTAGCTTGAGACATACCTTTTACCAGCATCGCAAGAAACCTAAATCCAAACAAGGAGATCCAGTCACTGAGGAATTGCTCAAGCGGGCCTGGTGGTAAGCAATCCATAGACCTTGGGTCTTTTCTTATTTTTTTCTCATCATAGGATTTCAGGGTTCTTGTTGGTATGGATACCTTCAGTTCGTCCGTAATGGGTAGACCGTGTATGATTTGCAGAGAAGAGTAAGTTATGTCCAGATATTTGTATCCATGTCTCACCATTCACTATAGCTTTGATGTTGATTTACCCATCGAGTGCGACGACGAATACTGGGAGCACCCAGATCCGGCCCAAGCTTTCCACCAGCCCGTCGACAGACCTTCCAAAGTCACCGCCTTCATCTGTTTCATTCACATTATGGATTTGATGGCTACGGCTCTGCGCAAGCTGGTCAGTATCATCCAGAACCTTACCTTGTAGTATCGCCCTAATGAAGTCTATTCTTAGTATTGTATCAGCAAAGCTCGTAGTGTCTTCACCTCTACCGCACCTGAATGGGAGGAAAGGGAAGTTGCATCCCTGGATTCTGCTTTCAACCAATGGCTCGACGCGGTTCCACCGCATCTTCGATGGGACCCTGAAAACCCGAACCTCGTATTCCTGGCGCAATCTGTTCAGATACATTGCTCTTTTTATCACCTCCAGATTCTTGTTCATCGTCCGTTTCTTCCCAGACCCGGGAAAAAATCAGCGCAATCCACAGCATCTCTGGCAATATGTACGAATGCAGCTCGATCTTGCACTCATGCAGTGGATGTTTATTATCGGCGTACGGGCATGACGCTATCTTTTTCACAAGTTCGTGTTCTCTCGAATTGTTCTTTTACGTTTGTTGACACAAAGCCAGCCTCATGTCTTTATCGCCGGCATCGTCTTGCTTCTCCAAATGTGGGCTGCAGAATCCGCGGGGCTTGCTGTCAACATCCCTGAAAGAATGGCAGACATCCAGATATGTCTGGATTCGCTCGAGAGGGGTGAGATGAGGTTTGTTTCAACTTGGCTTTTTGACGCCTTTTCGGTCTTATTACGTTCTTGCTCTAGATGGGCTCCTGCAGGACGCTTCAGGTGAGCTTTTCTTTCTCAACCCGTAGATTTGAGTCATTGATCACTATAATCCAGAGATATCCTGATGGAATTGGCTAAATTCGAGGAAAATCCACCATATAATGCTACTGCTTTTCCTCAGAATAAAGCACCCATAGAGCTGTCTTTGCCCGTAGAGGCTCCCACAGAGCTCGCAGGATCATGGCCTACTATCACGATGGACGCAGAGACAGACCAACTGTTAAGAATTTTGTCGGACACGACTTGGTATGTGCCAGGTGGCTGGTATGAGACGCCACATTCGCCCTTTCCTGGAGAATGGATGGATCCGATTCAATCCAGGTGTGTTTCTTGACATTTTCTGAGCCTAACTGATTTCGAGATTTAGACCTATCGAGCGGTGCTCTGTTTACTAGAAATGTATCATGGAGCGCTCGCAAAGTTGTATTATAGTAGATAAATCTCGTGTCTTGTAAAGGGATGACTATATTGAGTTTTCAAATTTGATTGCAAAATTTCAACCTACAAGTTGGATGGATAGCCACTTGCAGATGGCAGGTACGAGTCCTCAAGGGGTCTCACTCAAAGTCAATAATAATCATATATCATTGAAACCAAATATTGAGAGTAGAGATGTGAATATACCGCCAATGATGCCCGCCCACCTTCACAGGTAGACAGCTCTCCCAAAGTGAAATCGGAAAGTTTACCGTCTGATTTAGACCGACCACAATCCACCATACCATCATTATACCAAACTTGGTCATCCTTTGTGATAATGCAGACTGAGAAATGGTTTCTGTTGACAAAGTAAGTAATTCCACGCAAAGCCAACACAGCGGTGTCATTATTACCATGTAATACTTTGATAGTCTTTGCTGCATGATAATGGGTCATACCGCCTGATGCCAACTCCATAATCATAACCTTTGGGGGCAGATCATAGGTCTCTGTGACTGAAGCATTCTGGCGGCATGTAAGGCTCGTGTCCCGATATAGTACATATTCCCACGTCACACCTTTATAAAGCGTATCTTATCTTCCATGTGACCTTGAACTTTGTACTTGAACCACGAACCTGCCAATAGATAAACTTGGTCGTGTTCACTCGTTCGCCCGCAAAGCTCACCCTTACATTTTTTTGAACACCCTTTCCCCAGTTTTCGAAGAAAACTGTATTATCTATGGGTAAAAAGTCTACCCGAAAGCGGACGACTCGTTCGTCGACGACAATGACAATGACGAGGAATCGTCAAGACAATGAACAGTCCCAGGAGCGAGCTCCAGATAACCCTCATGGAAACTCGAATATTCCGTTCAATTCCCCTGGAACTGTACTTGGATCTCAGCCGTCGAATTCGCTAGGATCTTTCCCGTTGACGCAACAAGCCTTCCAAACTCCTGTCGCCAGTTCATTAAGAGACCCGAGGACACCGTTATCCAGCTTGGATACGATAACCCCTTCTCCAGATGTCCTGTCGAATACCTCCCAAAATCCCTTTGTTCAAGGTTATTCGGGTCCGGTCATGCCAGCGGGCAGAATTTCTGATAATCATTTTCCGTCTAATAATTCTCTTCCCTCGTATTCATTCGTACCTGGGTATGGATTTATGATTAATCGCCCTGGTTTACCTGCTACATACACGATGGGACCGATAGCGTCCGAAATAAATCCCCATTTCAACGAAGTCCCTGCTATGACTGAAAATCCGAACCGTACTGAGAATAGTACTAGCGAAGCCTCCGAACCAATGACTGAGAAAGAACGTCAGCTTCGTCGTGCTGAAAAGCAACCCCACCATGGAGCTGACACCGAGGACGAAGACGTCGAAGACGTCGAAATTCAACAAGCCATATTGGACAATTGCCCTATTATTGAGAATGAAACTGAACCGAATGCTGAATTGAATGTCACCTCGCCTACTGCACCCACTAAACGATTCTTACCATCAGAGATGTCTGCGCAATTGAACTCGCTATTTAATAATGCGGTTAACCTTGTAACCGCCACTCTTGGAACCGGGAATGTATCCCAGAATCAAGCTGATGCTATAGCAGCTGAGACTGGTAATCAATTTGCGGCCAATCTCGACGCTGCTGTAGCTCATTTGATGTCTCCCCGTCTCCCGGGTGAAACAGAAAGCGCGTATAATACACGTATTAATGCGCAAAGACGGTTTGAATATGCGAATGGAGGAAATGTATTTGCTGGAACTAGCATTCCGTCTCGTTCCTCAGTTCATTTCTCACCGTCGGCCATTGCAGGGGTCGATCGTGACCCTACACGACTGAATAACTTGTTCTCCGAACGTGAAATGATCACTCCGCCTGAAGGCTTACCCAACAATGTTATGTCTCCTGAATCTAGAGCACAGTTAAGCAACTACAAAGACCGTGTTGCTGTACAACGCATGCGAAACAGTGACTTGCGCGAATGTGGCAAGTCCACTTACCCTGATCAAGGAATTGCATTTGTATGTGGGGTGCCCTATGATCGCAAGGACCCCCCTAGCGGCGTTGATCCGTCTAGAGATGATGACATGATTACTCCGAAACGTATTGTGCGCAGTGAAGAGCGCCAATCGAACATTGGAAAACACTCCAATAGTGACTTCCGTCATGATATCCAGCGACGTCAAGACACTGACAAGGACCATGAGTATGACCCTCGTGGTCCTAAGGAAGAGAAACTCTATGAAATATCTGAAACAATCAGCTCAGAATCAGTGACTGATCTCCGCAGACGACATGGGGACTCATCCGATAGCGATGGGTCTACTGACTCCGAAGAAGGGTCCACCCCTCCTTCGAGTGACTATTACCCCGAAGATCGACGCCGAGACCGAAAGCGGGCTGCCCGTAAACGCCGCCGTGATCGCGATAGAGAGGTCCGTCGAAGTCAAGGAAGGAGATCTGAAGGGTCAGAACCACCTTCTGAGGATGGCTCAAACAGCGAGTCTGGTTCTGAAACTAGATCGACTCGCTCACGGGATTCTGCTGACTCATCTCGAAGCCGTTCTGAACGCAATCGTGACAGACGGTGGAGGAATAGAGATGATCCTGAATGGAGGGACGCCCGGAGAGAGCGTCGCCGTAGACAGCGTCGTCGAAGAGTTGATGACCGTGCTGAATATAAGCGTGAAATGAAGCAACGGATTCTTCGAATGATTCATCGCACTGTGGGACACAGGACTGACCTAGGACTTGGAAAGTCTGTGAAACTAGATATTCCCAAAAAGTTTGATGGGAAGCTGGATGCTAGTCGATTCGAGGAATGGTTGCCTGAATTATTGAGGTACATGAGTCTGTCCGGACTCAATGGACCACTACGTGACCCAGCTCGACTGCGCTTATTAGGTGTATGCCTCGAGGGAGAGGCACTGACTTGGTTCAATGCCACTATTGAACCCATGTATGCCGGTGCTTATATACCCCGTAGGCGCTGGAGATTCGATGAAGCTGTTTGGCAGCTCTATGATCACTTTGTACATGACCAGGCCCTTAACAATGCCAGTAGAGACTTCGAGCATGCTGCCTGGAGATCTACTGCTGGTATGTCTGGCCTGTATTATGACTTGCTGCGTAGCGCGGCTCGAATGCTCTGACCCCCCAGTAACTGGGAATTTACTAGGAAAATGATGACTGTGATGCCTTCCGATATGCGAAAATGGCTGCTTCAGGACAAGCACATTGTCCCTGAATTCATTAGCAAGAGACGACTCTTGAAACTGTGCAGACAATATGAACGGACCCAGATTATTGCTAAGCACTACCAAGACGCTGCCAATGACGGCAAGAAACCTGTGGCTTCATCTTCGCGCAACACGCTGCAGAGTACTGCTGCTACTCAGGGTAGTACAACCCGCTTTTTCCGTCCTCGAACATCTAACATTCCTCGTGTTAATACTGAACGGAATGATACACGGCCGCCTCAGAATACTAGACCCAACCAAGTTAGGCCATCTACTCCAGGGCGGAATACCGAGGGTGTTCCGAGACCTGAGACCAAGTCTTCCCGATGCTATAACTGCGGACAGTTTGGACATTTCTCTAGAGACTGTCCTAAACCCGTTCAGGTCAAGAATATTGAAATTCTGAATGAACTCCCTGAGGTGGACAGAGAACCCGTAAACCCTGATGCTGGAGACGTGAACCCTGAGGTTGTAGATGACCGATCAGATGGAGAATCTGAAGGCCAGTACATTGAATACCGCGATGGCTCTGAATATGGAGATGACAATGACTTAGTTGACGACGCACCTCAGGAAGGGTCAAGAGCCATGAGATTAGTGGTTGATTCTTCAGAGGATATATCCCCTGAAATCCGTAGGGAAATTGTCTTGGACCACTTCCGGAGTCGTGTTCGCTCCCGTATCACCTGGTATGCTCTCACCGAGGGATATCGTGGTGAACCAATGACCCCGAAATATGACAACTTCACCTGCGACCTGCGTGATCGAGTGGATAAAGGGCTTCCATTGACATGGGAGCATTTATTCCCTGAGAGTGTAGGATTGGACAGTCCAGAGGGCCCTGAGAAATGCGAATACTGGGACTACAATGACACCAATGCATATCTGAATGAAGTAGGGCACGAATTAATGGATCGAAACATTGAAGGGACTGCGATTAGCCAGAAAATCGCTCGTGCACGAGAAACGGCGCACCTAATGGATGCCAACACCCCGATTGATATGCTGGAATTAGCGATCCTGTTCGCCCCACAGTACGGGGTAGAGGATGATGGTGATGGCCTTGACTCAGATTATTTTGAGGGAATTGAAGCCTTAATGAACCCTCCTGATGAAGATATCAGTGAGAATGAATCATTATTCTCGAACGCAGATGACCCCACGAGAATGAGTGATGCGTCTTCGGCTGACGAGTCAGAATCGGGACCTATTTCTCGATCATTGAATAATGACCTAAGCGATACTGACGCCTATGACTCCGACTCTGATCCTGATCCGTGGGCGGGCGCACCTACAATGTATCAGCAATTACTCTCGTTTGCAGGAGACGTCGAACATATTGTGAACCTTGAGGACAGCAATTTTGCTTTCGGTGATTATGACGAATATGAAATTGATGTTGACTCCGATGCTGCAGAACAGCTGTTTGGAACGTGGATTGTTGAGGAGACCCCTCGTCAAAGTTATGAACCTCATGCGCCTAGACTGTCCAGAATTAAAATATCTTCCGAAAAATTGGACAGACCTGTTCGGGCTGGTAGCGAAACCAGGTGTTTCACTGCTATACTGCCTATCAATGGCGTGGATGCCTATGTTCTGTGCGACTCGGGATCTTCAACAGACTCGCTTAGTCCTGACTTCACTACCGTTGCTAAATGTAAGGCTTATGAATTGTCAAAGCCTTTGAACGTACAATTGGGGACCGTAGGAAGCCGCTCCAAAATTAATTTTGGGACGTATGCAAGAGTGACTGTTGGAGAGGAGTGCAGCAAGGAGTACTTTGACGTACTGAACATTGACCGATACGATGCTATTATTGGCACCGGATTCATGCGACGGCACAAGATTATACTCGATTTCGAAAAGGATCAAGTGCGGTGCAGAGGTCGACCGTTGAAAACACTTTCTCTGAAAGAAGACCTGATGGAGCAAGCTCGTCGATCCGCAGCGCGCATAACCGAAGCTTACATGAGGACTGAGGACAGCTCACGTAAGAGGTCCTTGAAACAGGATATAGATTGACTGTATGAGCGCATGAATGATGGTGTCGATGTGAGCCGCGTGTTTCGCCTCCAAGAGGGGGAGGAGTTTGTTGAGGATATCGACTCTTTGGAGGAAGATATAGAAATAATACAAGAATTCAGTCGTGAACGGTTTCCTGACCGGTACAAAACAGAGAATACGGATAATAGAGTGTCTGACAAACACCAACTTAGCCCAAAAGTGATTAAGCAAGAAGAAATTGCTAAACGTACCTTTGGAGAATCAAGAGCCGAAAAGAAAGTACGATTCCAAAATCGTACAAATGCGGAAATTCACCGTGCCAAATCACAAGAAGAGGCTTTCAGACGAGGTGATATCCTAATGCAAGCCTTTGAGACACGACTTGAGCATAACCTCAACAAATCTGAATATTCCAGTGCAGACATACCTGTGCTGAGAGATCAATGGTTCGCCACATGCAAAGATATAATGAGCGGTGCACCAGATAAGCTCCCCCCGTTCAGAGGTATTAACCACAAAATCACATTAATTGATGAATCCAAGTGGTACTCATACTACTTACCCGCGTTGTCCTGATAAGCTGAAGAAGGAACTATTGGAAAAGATCAGACGATACACGGCCGCCGGTTGGTGGGAACAGATCAATACCAACCAAGCAGCCCCAATGATCTGCATCCCTAAGAAGAATGGGACTCTACGGACGGTCATTGATGCCCGTAAGCGCAATGACAACACCGTAAAGGATGTGACCCCTTTCCCCGATCAGGACCAGATACGACATGACTGTGCGAAGTCCCCATTCCGGTCAAAAATTGACTTGTCAAATGCGTACGAACAAATACGTGTTGACCCTGAAGATGTGATTAAAACTGCATTTTCAACTGTATTTGGAACCATGGTTAGTCATACCATGCAGCAAGGGGACTGCAATGCCCCAGCGACATTCCAACGCATAATGACCATGGTATTTCGAGAATACATTGGTCGCTTTGTTCATGTCTACCTGGATGACATATTTATATTCTCTAATTCTGTGAAAGAGCATGAGGAACATCTTAAGATTGTATTTGATCAACTAAGAAAATTTGAATTCTACCTGGAAGCCGCGAAATGCGACTTATACTCAAAACGCATGGACTGCCTTGGCCATATTATAGATGACCAGGGGATACACTGTGACCTTGACAAGGTTGAACGTGTTAGGGAATGGAGAACTCCCAGAAACTACCTCGACGTACAGAAATTCCTAGGTCTAATACAATACCTGGCTGCATATCTCCCTGACCTGACCGCATTCACAGGCCCGCTATCAGGAATGATGAAAAATGGGGCAGCCTTTGATTGGAGGCCACTACATGATTCGTGCTTTGAAAACATCAAAGCACTTGTAGCCAAGAACTTAGTACTTGCTCCCATCCACGAAGGAGTAGATGAACCTATCTGGATCATTTGTGATGCTTCCGTATCTGGAGTAGGGGCCATGTACGGCCAAGGCCCGACTTGGCAAACTTGTCGTCCTGCCGGATTCATGTCTAAAAAATTTACCTCGGCGCAACACCACTATCGCGTCTTTGAACTAGAAACCATCGCTATTCTTGAGGCTCTCCTGAAATGGGAAGATAAATTATTGGGCCACCGACTACATATTGTCACCGACCATAAATCCCTGGAATTCTTTAAAACCCAAAGACGGTTATCTAGCCGCCAATGTCGATGGATGGAATATCTGTCGCGATTTGACTTTGACATCCGTTACGTTAAAGGGATATCTAATAAAGTGGCTGACGCTTTATCTCGGTATTATGAGAGCGACACACCTGATGATCTGATTCATCCCAATGAATATGTCAGTGCGGATGTGAGACTAGATCCCGAAATGGAGGACTTACCATGGGATCGAGAAAATGAGATCAAACGGCAGGTGATCGAAGACACTTTCAGTCGAGTCTCTGAAGGGGTACGACTCCAGACTATAAGAGAAGCAGTGGAAGAAAGGAATTTCGAAGCTCAGGAACTTGCTGATCATGCTGAGGAACTAATCAGTGAAGAAGGAGAACCCATGAGCCCTTCTAACCCGACCCTGCTTGAGTCGCTATCCAAGGGGAAACCTTTGCAGCCGGTAGTCCGAGCACGCTGCAAATTCAATGAGCAAATTGCAGTCGAATATATGAACGATCCGCTCTTCAGATGTGTACTAGACTCACCTGATGAACACCCTAGGTTCACGATCAAGGGAGAATTGATATTTTGTCGAAACTTACATGATGAAGAGGTCCTCTGTGTACCCAGAGGAATTGATCGAGACACTGGAAAGTCTTTCCGGGGAATCATCCTAGAAGCAGCCCATGATGTTATGGGCCATTTTGGTACTCAAATTACCTCTGAATACATCCGCCGGTGGTACTGGTGGCCTCGACTATTCACTGACACCGACTCATTCTGCAAGTCCTGTTCGAGATGTCAACAGAGCAAATCGTCAACATTGAAACCTACCGGCAAGTTACACCCACTGCCCATACCTAGCAAGCCTTGGGAGTCCATCGCAATGGATTTCCTTGGCCCTTTTCCCGAATCCAAGGGTTTTAACTACCTCTGGGTTGTGGTATGCCGGTTAACCTCCATGGTTCATTTGATTCCCGTACGGACCACTACCACTGCGACTGAACTGTCCTGGTTGTTCCTGCGGGAAATTGTCCGTCTTCACGGACTGCCTAAATCGATTGTTAGCGACCGTGACAGCAAATTCACGTCGAAGTGGTGGAAAGAAGTCCACCGATTACTGGGCGTGAAGCTCCTCATGTCTACTTCGTTCCACCCGCAAACTGACGGGATGACTGAACGATGCAACCGCACGATTAACCAGATCATGAGAACTAAAGTTAAACCTAACCAGTCTGATTGGGTCGACAAATGCCCCATGACTGAGTTTGCCATTAATTCTGCAGTGAGCTCAACCACTGGATACTCACCTTTCTTCCTGAATGGAGGCCACACCCCATCCATGATACGAGACTTATCGGGACTCACCGCCTCGAGCGAGCCTGGTATTACCGACTTTGCCTTTAAAGCCTTGATGCACCTATCCGATGCTCACGATGCCATCATTGAATCCCGTGTTTCGCAAACTGTTCACGCGAACAAAAGGCGTCGTAAAAATGATGAATTGAAAACTGGAGACAAAGTATACCTGTCTACCAAGAATATATCGATACCCAAAGGACGTGCTCACAAGCTAGTGCCTAAATTCATTGGTCCATTTGAGATATTAAAAGTATATGATCGAAGCTCGACGTACCAATTAGACCTTTCTCCAGACCTGAAGAGGCGAAGGGTTCATGACGTGTTCCATGGCAGTCTGCTTAAGCCATATATTCCTAGCTGTGACCAGCTTTTCCCTGCGAGGACTTCCCTGGACCCTTATGACTTTGGAGCCCCTTCCGACACTGAATACCTGGTAGAGGACATTATTGGACATAAATGGACCAAAAAGGTGCTTATGTTTGAGGTACTTTGGCAATTGGGTGACACCACTTGGGAACGAGTGGATGCTGTAAATGGCCTCGCCGCGCTGGATAGATACTTGGCACTGAAAGGCGTGAAAGAATGGAGTCAGTTGGCTTTGATCAATGTGGCCGAACTATAATTAGCTGCCCCGGATCGTAAACAAGCGGAGTATGTTTGGTTCTGTTTGCATCCCTCGAGGCAAGGACTTCTTAAAGTACGTTGCTTCGAGAGTAAATTTTAATTTCCCTTCCTTTCCCTTCGCTCATAATGAGCGTTGAAAATACGTCTCCCTTGTCGGGCTCTTCATTCAGCAAATTGGCTGAGTCTAATCAACAAGGGGAGGACTCCGCTGGAGTTATCCTTCCTGAAGCTGTCGCTACCGTCGCTCCCCAGGACACCATTATGGGTTCTGTCGATTCCATTCCACCGTCTAACATTATCTGTCCGACTCCTGTCCCTCTTCACCCTCTTGATCCACTCATGCTTCAACAACGCATAATGGAGTTAATGGAGGAGAAAATCGCCCTGATGTATGACCATAGCAAAGCTGTCGCCGAACATCAGGACGAAAAGGACCGAATTCGTCGAGACTATAGAGTGCTCAGCAAAAAGGCCAACGAGCACCTTGACGAAATCGACGCCCTCAACAAATCGCTCGAAATCCTCCGAGCCGAGAACCTCGAGTTACGAGAGAAAAGTTGAGGACGATCTCAATCCCCGAAACGTCGTCGAAAGAATTCTTCGAGCACCGTCGGTGCTTCGGAAGATTACAGAATACCGACCCTCCCGCCTCTAAGAGACACGAGAGGTATGCCCAGGACCGCGATACCTGCCGGTACTGACAAACCCTCAGGAGACTTTCTACCAGCTCATCTCGACTCTCGACCATTACCTTTCAACGAAAAGGATATCATGCGAGAAGTAGCATCAGCTTCGGTAGACAATTACACCGGTCGTGTCGCGACATTCATTCTCAAACGAGTATCGGCCGCTGCCAACAGCACTGCCCCTCATCTTCTCTCACCCGCCATGTCCTATCTCGCTCGCATTGGATGGACCGAATCCAATCGATTCTCCTTTGGTTCGAGTATCCGTATTGACGGAAATAGTGCCGCTCCTATACATCTCACTGGACATATCCCTAATTCGAGTTCGTCTGCCAGACCCCATCCTTCATCTCCCTCGCCGGAAGCTATGGCCCTAATGGCAGCTGCTCCGGCCCCTGATTCGTTTAGTTTAAAGCTGAACGATAAGGAAACCGCCGCCTTTTTCCTTTATCGAGCCCGACTCGATGAGATTGTACCTGGACTAGACGTTATCAAAACCTCTTCAGGAGGCTTAGCCATTGACCTTCGCCAAACTCGAGCCCTTTTATTCATTCGCCACATGTCTCCAGTCCGATCGGCTGAGAACTCGCGTGCACGATTCATGTATTCTTTCATCGCCGCCCAGTTGATGGGTATCTACGGTCTATATGACTCGTTTCTGTCTCAACTCCGTCTTTCCGTCCCTGACAATACTCCATTCTTGATGACCCCGTTCCACTACACCAAAGGCACCGTTGTCACTATGGAATCCACTGTCCGTCATTGGGCTAGTTGTGGCGCCACAGTTAGAATCGTCAATGACTTTCACCCGTTTGGAAAGTCTGTCATCAAACGAAACGCCACTCGACGGACTATTGTAGACGCTTCTGATTCGCCAAACCATGTCTCGACTGAAGACTGGAAGGTTGCGCACACAAAAATGATGAAGTCAATCGTACTTGGATCTCCTCCGGGGATTCTTGACAATAGCATGTGGATGACTTCTTTCCCTGTCGTCCCTATCGCTGATCGAGGCGAGAAACCATCTGCCAGAAAGAATCATACTTCACAACCTCGTCCTTCTCCTAGCGCTCATCCGATGAACCCTCAGATTGATAATACCGCAGCTCGGTTGGGGACCTTTTCCTTCTCCAACCTTCCTTCATTCATCGACGCTTCCCAATCATCCGAGTCGTATACTGGTGTTACTGCCGGTACTCGCTCGAACATTCCTCAGGATATGGCTCGAGGGTCCGTTTCGGGGCTCTCGTATGCTATGTCCTCGTCTTCTGTTACCGGGGGACCTTTTAATGCCGCAGACGTCGATGAGGATATGAAGTCGGTTTCAAATGCTGGGGGTGATTCGCCTGTACAATCCGGAGACGACGAATTCCTTGATGCTCCCTCCTCCCTTAATGCTGCTTGATACTTATTCCTTAATTAATGGTCTTATTCTCAAATCCTGTCCTCTTGCGACCTCCTCCGATATATCTATGAATTATTCGCTACGTTATCTTGCAATGCTTAGTTATCTACTACTCCGTGTTATGTCCCTCATCTCCTTTCTTGCTGCAGTAATTATTGCTGTAGATGATTTTTATACTTCACGACGGTTAGTCGTGTTGATTACATGATGCTTTATATTCCCTCCTTGAGTCAGAGTGTGGGTTCACTCTTGCCGGGGAGTCTGTAAGGCTCGTGTCCCGATATAGTACATATTCCCACGTCACACCTTTATAAAGCGTATCTTATCTTCCATGTGACCTTGAACTTTGTACTTGAACCACGAACCTGCCAATAGATAAACTTGGTCGTGTTCACTCGTTCGCCCGCAAAGCTCACCCTTACACGGCATCTGGGATAGGACTTCCACCACTGAGTTTGACAGAAATTCAAAGCCTGGGTTGTACCACCCCCGCATCTTAGAGCCACAACATGGCGGTAATTCAAAGATCCTTGAAGTGTCTGATCACTACATGATGTACAATGTATAACTTGAGTCATCAAACGTTGTGGAACTCACAGCAGCTCAGCAGACAGACAATCTAGATATGTACCTGATGCATTCATATGGAATATAACAGGGTCTGGGTTGAATAACAGCTCTCGCACAGCATCTCTAACCAATTCCATAGTTTCATTCTGCAGGCCAACTTTGCCAAGACCTTGTGATAAAACCTGAAGATAATCATTCATATTACGAGTCCTAAAAATTTATTTTTAGTTCACTCGTTTTTTGTTACCACTACATTGGCTTGTACCGAATATAAAAGGAAATTGGCATTCCCTATGAAAAGTCCGAGATGGTAAATGTTGCTGCCCAGCGAGATGGATTTTGAGACCACAAGTCACATAATATGGTTGGGAGAGCATCATGAGCATTGATCAGCTCAAAGTCCAGCATACGTGAATGCTTGCCTCAAGGAGCATTAGATTGGCCATTGTCATCCACAATGCAAACAGAAGGGTAAAGCCGATAGCAGCGTCAAGCTGTCATGGGACAATGCAGAAGATAACGGTGCACTTTTTGATGATCATGAGGATACTTACTTTGAATGAAGAACAATCAGAGAACCAACAGGATAATGCTATCAATGTTGGTGAGGCTTGAGTCTATTTCCATAATTGTGTTTAGTAATTGTGACCTCTCTCACATCATTCAAATGACGCTCTGTGGTTAACCACATGTAAGTAGGTAGATCCATTAGCCCAAATTTTCTTGAATGATATTATACAATCTGAAATAGTTTGAGTACAACCCCCTGAGGACACATACATGCCATCAGCAAGTGGCTATAAGCCTGAATAACAAAAGACAGATCAAAGAAAGAAAAAAGTACAAGCATGATATCAAAGGCGCGAGGGAAGACAAGGAATGATGGAATATATATAATTGAAAGTCAAGGACGGGATCGAACATGCGACCGGAGAAATCTCGGACTTTTCATAGGGAATGCCAATTTCCTTTTATATTCAGTACAAGCCAGTGGTAACAAAAAACGAGTGAACTAAAAATAAATTTTTAGGACTCGTAATGAACCTACAATACTTGGAGAGGAAAAAGTCACAGATTGTCAGAGACAGCAAGTCAGCTGACCCTTTTCGGGAATTGGCTCGGAAGGAATGGTGCGTGTGTAAATTACCTTTCCAAGAATTGCGTCCCAGGTTGATATTTCTGCTCGAAAAAATATTGTAGTTGACAAGACCCATTAAAGGTTCTTCGGTAGCACCAAGAAAGGTCGAAAGTAGGGCCCTGTTCTAAATTATTGGTCTGGTTTGCAAACAGGTGTTTATAAACCAGTTTTCATTGGATCTCAGGAAAGCTCAGAAAGCCTAATTTTTTTCATTCAAAAAATCAAAAAACCGACGCCACAGATGATTCTCACGGACCAAATAAGGTAATAGATAAGATAACTTCGGCGATAACTCTCTTAGATTCTTTGGCACTAAATTCATCGTCCAGAAGGCCACTAACCACAAGAGGACTGTTAGCGGAGGTCAAAAAAGGAGAAAACAGATGCCAAAAGAGCTCGGACATGCCACAAGTAGGTTTTACCCAACTTGATTTAAAAACTGCTAGCCGGTTCATAAACCGCCCGAGTTTCCAATCGGCCCTCAGACTCGAAAGGTCCAAATACATGTATATATTCATCACTAGTGCGTCGTGAATGGTCATTAATCATTACTTGTAGGCAGTCCTTGGTTCTTGTTTCCTTTACGATTTACCCAGCTTGGCTCTAATCACATTTTGAAGGGTCACGCCATCGTCCTGTGAGAGACAAGTCAGGAAACATCGATGGGAAATGATTTCGACCTGACCTGGTCAAGCGACCATGTAAAGCATCCAGCCATCCCATTCGCTTTGGCAAATGCAGCCTTGTCTCCGAGGGAAAATGTATCTGATGGGCGATCAGCCAGCAAGTGATCTGAAACTATGTCATTTTCACCATCATACGTCACCACAGTCTTCTGTGATGTATTGAAGAGGAACTTGAGAAGTAAATATGAGGAGAGAAGCGGGAGAAAATGAAAGATGACCTACCGGAGTGTCGCTGCAGTCGTCCCAACCTGAATATAGGGTTAGAAATGGCTCTATCAGAAGCTACAAGACATTGTACCCATTGTAAATCCTCCCGCTTCCGAATAATTTCCATTCGAGCCTTTCACCAAAGCACCAGCAGAGACAATAGAGCTGAAAGGAATCTGCTGTCCATACCAACTCTGAAGATTCGCAATTGCTGCGATCTTGGCGTCTGGCTTGTTCGCGATCTGGACGTCTTTGTTCCTCGGATGAGCAATGTTCAAAAACTTCTTGGAACCGTCGGACTTCTGCAGCAGCACCATGTCGGAAGACGGTTCTACTAAAGAGTTCGATAAGGTGGTCTTGCTGCTTTGAGAGACGTAGCCATAAAGGGGAAGACCGAGGACTATCTTTGAGGCAGGGAAACCAGCGGCCTTCCATTGTGCCAATGCAGCTTCAGCACTGGCTTCAGGTTGCGTCGAAGTACCGCACAAGTTACCTGGTCGATAATGAGAGAGTAACATCGAGGATCGATGAATTATTCATGCCTAGAGGTGCATTCGGGCCGGGAGTAGAGGTGGCGCCCCAGACATCATAGTTCCTGGTTGATAGCTCGAGTGATAGATGTCATGAAGGACATTCAAGCACCTACATGATATTGACATAAGTCATTTGCGCGGCGTATTTTGACACATCGGTCAATGGATTTCCGTTTGCTCCAAGCCAAGGGAGATGACTGACAGCGGCCGAAATAATCTTAGATGGGCCTGCAAGGAGATGAAACGAGAGAAATAATCGAAAAGATGAAACGAGCCTAAAGCTGTACGGAGCGAAGTGATGAATGTCAAAAGGTTTGCCGAGTCGGCGGACGAGAAAGCTGGAGGAAATATCAGAATCAGATGGTCGAAAAATTGATTCCAAATGTACGTTGTCCAGCTCCCTCATTGTTAGGGAATTCCTAGAAGGGCATCATCATGAATGGAAAGAAGGATGAACGATAGGACATACCCAATCTAGGTCAATACCTATATCAGGAGAGTTAATAATAATGGTAATGGACGCCCAAGGATAAACAAACCCGCAAGTCCATATGTGTTTACCGCACTGACGAGTGCAGCGACAAAGGCCGCACGATTTGCAGCGGTACTGACAGAGTTGGAATAGTAAAAGCATCCGCCCCAACCTCCGACTGAGAGAACTATTTTAGTTCCAGCTCCACTGGCATTGGCACTCTTGACAAGTCGTTGCAAGATTGCCTGGCTTCCATCGTCCCAGTTGAGCCCCGACGAAGAACTGGGCGTGGCAAAAGCTAGAAAAAATATGAGACCAGATGGTTGAAACAATGGTTCCAAACGTACCAAAATATAAAATATCCCAGCGTGAATAGTCAAGGTTCTCCGGTGGAAAATCATCGGCGCTCCAATCTAAAGTCGTGATGAGTGTTGGCCAGAGAGCAAACAGATGATGTACCAGGATAATATGACGCAGCTATCAGTGTCGCCGCGGTTCCAATCTCAGTGTCGGGAGCACCGCTCAACGCTTGGGCCTTGAGAGCGAGAGCCTTGGTCCGAGTTAATGTCGATGGAAGAATATCTTCCAAGTCGAAAGACGCTGTTGCTTCCGCTGGAGAAGCCGAGAGAAAGTTCTTCAGCGCTGGAGACTTCTGGTATTGTGGATTGTTGACAACATTGGTCAAGTAAGTCGTCAGACCGGCTTTTCGCTCTGCGATAAGCTCATCGTCCACCCAGGCTGAAGGAAGGAATGTAGTAGCGAGAATTCGTTTCGGGGGGAGATCAAAGTTATCACCCAGATCGTCGTGAAGAGCAACAAACTAAGAGAACCGGAGTCACAACAAGCGCAAAGTCCATGTGAGAAACATACCTCCGAATATCGTCGATCCAAGACCTGATGCTTGTCTTTGAGAGTGACCTGGACGTTGTACAGAACGTGAGGACGAGGAACAGAAGTAGTCGTGTGCTTGTTGATGGTAATCTGGGGGGTCATTATTGTCTCGCACCCTGATTCCAGTTATGCTCTGGCAAGATATAGCTGGTTAAACGTCACTTGAACCTGGCGTTATGGAAAAGGAATATACTTCTGTTTTGGGGACGATATTAGCGTCATAATAACCGAAAAAAAGGCCGTCGCAAACGCATGCGATGAAACGGACTCCTTGCACCTTCTTTCCCTGAACCCTGCATTGGGAATCATGAGCAAGCAAGCCCACGATGAGCAAAGTCCGCCGATTCGGGACAGTATGATGAAACTGGCCATAAAATTGCACCCATTATTATTACCGACCATTATTGGTGACGAAATGAACGGTCATTTCGGTCTGGCTGAGCGACGAAGGACCCTCAAAGAGCAATCATTGATACCCCAGCCTTGAGATGATGTTGGTAAAAATCAGGGAAAAAGTCGATAAGCCGCAAATAAGTAGTATCAGGATCCAGGGCTCTCAGGTTGAGCCTCAGCAGAAGTAAGAAATCTGTCTGACGTCAAAAACGAGTCACCACAAAGGATCTGGGTAACATACCGCGAGGCAGCCAATAGTCCCCGAACGATAAAGGACTTGACCGCTCCACAGCAGTAAGTATCATGGATTTTCACTACCAAATTTTGACCGAAAAATGAATCATTTTAGCCGAGCTGTAATATGGCCTGCAAATAGGCCCTATTATGAACAGCAGTGTGAAAACAATGAATCATCCTGATGTTGAAGCGCCTCGGATATTGAAGCGCCTCGGATATCTGTTTCCAGTGCCCTGAGTTTGCCAGAAAGGTCCGGAAACCTGAAGGAGTTTCTTGGGTTCAAAAACGAACATGGGAGTCAAACCCGTCGTTCTTCGCTTTCTGAGTGTATAGATAATAGAAAACTGGCCATGGTTGCGAGCCTCAACGGCTCAAAATGGTGAGCGCCGAAGAACGTCGTGGCCTGGACCTGAGCCTGCAGTGAGCATGTGATTCATTTGGAACAAGGAAATCCAAATCAGGAAAGTAGAAGGTCTATTTATTCACACGGTAATTTGCTCATGATCTACTTGTTCAACGACCTGGTCCAATGTATCCCATTCCAGACGAGTTGGCAAACTTGGCTTTTGCCAATGAGCTCATTGGATCGTCAAACGAAACAGGTGCTTTTCGTGACGTTGTAGAGGAACTAAGCAACGGTCAGTTTCAACTATCGAAGCTGAGATCCGTAGACTGCTTACTGGTATAGAGCTGCCAGAATCCCAGTCCCAGTGGAACCCATTAGCACCGATATAAGTTCCGACCGCTTGTTTCTTGAGGACTCCGGCGCTGATAAGCTGATTGAATATGACCTGAAAGCCCCAGAAGGAGCTCAACTCGCCGACCAGTCTCGGATCCAGACGTTCGGCGGTGAAGCTCGCTGGGGCTCGACTCACTGTCGAGCTCCGAATGAGTCTGCGCTCGCACATGACCAAAAGACTCACAAGAAAAGGTCACACTAGATATTAAAGAGGAGCTTCAAATTGAGGTATAAAAGACCGTAGGAATGAGTAGCTACTAAGCAGAACCCTCCTTGTACCTGTACCCACCAGAATCGACGAGCATTTGTTCAATTTAGTGTGATCACATTGTAGATAAGCACTCCGCCGGCTTCATTTTTTATATTCTTCAGACTGCTCCCTCCAAAATCTTGTCCTTTTGTTGGATTTCAACCTGTACCTTGTCAACTTGACACTGTACTTGCATCTATGATGGACTGTAACTGTAAGATTGTATCTTTCTTTTTTTATGGCTGTGTATCCATATGGAACTCGGACTCTTATTTATATTGCTTGATTCTTTTGTCTTGTACCTCAGATGTTCTCTCTTTATCGAGTGCCTCTGAGGTTAGTTTATTGTTTCTTTCATTTATGTATTGGAGACTCATTCACTTTGTAGACTTATTATATTGTCTAGGTGAATGTCAGATGCTCTCCCTTTATCGAGTGCCTCTGAGACTTATTATATTGTCTAGTCACTCGCAGTTATTCTAACACCTTTCTGCTTCAGCGGATTGTTCACTCACAGACCCACCAGGGTAGGCAAAAGATCCATTCACATCGTAATTCCTGCTTGAAAGTAAGCAAAAGAGGCTGTTGAATGACTATTGATTCCTTACAAGCTGAGTTGAGCAGCAAAGTCAGCAACATTGCTCAGGGGTCTCCCATTCGATCCGAGCCAAGGCTCATGGGTCACAGCAGTAGATACGATCTTGGAAGATCCCAATTTCGTTCGAAGGAGCTTCAAGAGCGCAAGGAAGTTGGCCGAATCACTGGGCAAAAACTTGTTTCCAGCTCCCGGAAAATTGGGATATTCCTAGAGGATTCAATGAAGAGTCATTAGTGTCTTTCACGTATCCAATCAAACTCGACGCCTATTGAAAGAGGAGATTAAATCAATTCTTGGCGGATCAAATATGTGCTCACCGTCCGGCCCGTACGATGAAATGATACTGGCCAAAGCGGATGCCAGTTTATTGCGGTTACATCGATACTGGCAGCTTGAGAGAAGTACTGGCAACCACCCCAACCACCGACCTTTGATAGAGAATTTCAGTGTCAATAAGCGATGAAACGGAGATGATATACCGAAAGAATGATACGGATACCATGACCGCTAGCATGAGCGTTTGATACAAGAGCTTTCAACGTTGCCTGGCTCTCGCTATCCCAATTGATCATGGAAGATGCATTGGGAATCACAAAAGCGTTTTTAAAACGTGAGTTATCCAGACTCTACTCAAAAGTGAAGGTACTTGCCAAACCACAAAACATCGAGTTTGGAAAAGTCTGGGCTTGATGGCACTCCATGACATGCCATGCCAGATACTGTCCATCTCATTGAACCTCAATGTAGCACCTACCAGTTATTGCTGACGCGTCGAGACCATGATCGAATCCAGTGGAAGCAGTTCGGCATTCTTCGGTATTCCTCACGGCCGTGTGATATTGGCATGGGGTCGGCGTGGCAAAGAATCAAAAGATGATCTCAGATCAGGTCTCAAACCATCATGAACTAGACTGCCTGGACTACTTCGCGCAAAGCAAAGACACGATGAAGGTTGAGGGGATTTCCAGTTCACCATACAAATACGCGAATCATTTACGGAAGGCATGTACTACTGTACCATTTTCTCGGCAACTGATTGGCATCGTTCTTTTGGACAGCCGCGCGAGTCTCCGAAATTCTTGCAGTGCCTTTGGACGGACCGTGGTTTTGAATTCAGACGAGTGAAAGCCTAGAGCTTATGTTTACTGCTTGGAGGATTCCTCCGAGTCCTATGGTGGTATCCGGGTAACCCTGTGAGCTGCCAATCAGAATCAGCCTGACAGATCTATCAAGTTTCGTCTCACCGTTCCGGTGACCCATTTATCGTCATCTGATTGTGATTTCAGATTCTTGACAGATGGTCTAATCTTGGGTCCCACCGCCTCTCTTCCTTTCCCCGCCGTCTTATGGGCCAAAGGTCTGCACCGTTTTATCGCTGACTTCCCTCGTTAAACCTTTGTCATAGTCCTCATGGGCCTTCCTCTGGATAAAGACAGAGTCGACGACTCTGATCCAATCTTTCAGTATTCCAGCACTGGCGGTGCCAGCGACTGGTTTACGGCCGGTGCCTCAAGTGAATTCGACAACACAGTTCATAGCACTAGAAAAGCTGGTGCCACGGTTACAATCTCTTTCTCTGGTGTGTTTGGTTTCGATTCTGCCAGTGGGTATCGATCGAAGTTGACAAGAATGCATACAGGCAGTTTCATCAATGTCTATGGCACCATTCCAGCCTATAGGTCGGATTTTGTCTCCCCCATTACTAGCAGCTACACAATTGACGGCGGTACCCCAAAACCCTTTGCCGCAAACCTCTTCTCTGGATCGCCTGTCGAATATCAGCAGCAGTTTTTTGCTTCTGGTTCTTTACAAAATGGACCACATACCCTCGTCATTGAATCCACAACTGCGGAAGGAGCTCTCTACCTGGATTACGTCTCTTTCACAGATTCCACTGCCAGTAGTGTCAGTGGCACTACTACGGGTGCAGAAGGTACTACCGGAGCTACTGCAGCTACCAAACCGACCAGTACTTCTCCAGGCGAAAAGGCTTCAACTTCTATCCCAGTCGGAGTGATTCCTAGCACCACTGGTACATCTCATACTGCTGGGAGCAGCGGTACTGGTCTTCAATTGGGCGGAACTTTGACTTCTTCAACTTCGATCACTGCCGTCCCGAGTGCCGCCGGTGGTGCATCTCAAAATGATCCTCTTGCATCCACTTCAACTAGATCGTCAGTACCAATTGGCCCCATAATCGGGGCAGTAATTGGTTCAGTCATCCTATCAGTTCTCTGCTGTGTAGCACTTTTCTACTGTTACATCAGACGGAAGCGCGGTAAGCACTTGATATCTGCCTTTGTATCTCATCTGACACTTCTGGCACAGCTAAAGCCAATCGCAACTTGGCTTTAGATCCCACAGTTCCTTCTCCAATGTCCAACTACTCGATACCCTCCATGACTTCACCTCTGACAGGTGATTTTTATTCTCCGACTTCTGAAGCGAGCTCTGAATCAAGAAATACACGCCCGCATTTCACGCCTTTCACCACAGCAATCAGTGGGAACAGTTATCATAATGATTATGGTGGGAAGGGCGAGCGAATCTTGAGAGATACAGAAAATCCTCCAGCATACGAGGCGTCCGATTCTCGGTGATAAGACCTCAGGTTGGAATTCTAACATTCGTTTTATGGATGGACGGACGGACCAATGCATATCTTATTCCAGTATCGATAACACTCTTTTCCAGTCGAATGACATTTCAAATGACGATTTCCTGTCAGAATCATGAATGCTTTCGATGCTGAGAAAATCTTTAGAAACCAACATGTGAATCAAGGTAGCACTACTCACCGGGCATTGGTTTACCGAATCACTGTTAAAACTGCGAGAGAGGCAAGAAGAGTCAGCCAAAAACAATGTCCCGAAATACCTTAGACGGACCTCTGTGGCTATTCAATCCCGATGATCTCATTCCTCCCTGCCCGGAGCGCTCGTTGATCGCGGAAAGCCCGGAATGCCAAATGTGGCTGAAGGAAAAACGGAAAATGAACGGGTATCTCCTGTGCGCGCAAGGTAGACCCAAGGATCTTGGCGGCCTTCATTCAGGTTCGACAGTCGCCAGGAAGCTATTTTGGACAGTGAGAGCAAGCAGTTGAGCGGTTCAACGAAAAAATCTGGTCCAAGACCCAAACCTTCGAATGCCACTTGAAATGTCAATTGGTGGAAAGGCGCTAGAGCACCACATTTATTCTTGGATTATTTTGATATTAAATCCAGAGGCGCCTGAGCAGGGATTGGAATGAGAACTGAAGCCATTTTGCGCCAATTTTGCTTGTTAGAACGTGTGACAAACACCAATCCGGCGAAGTCGAGCTTTCGAGAGCAAATGTTTTAACTTTTGCGGAGGTATACATACGAGGTGAATGCGGGTAATGTACAAGATGCGATAACAATAATGATAACGATAACAATAACAAGGAACAGATATTGTTCCCTCCGTAAGTAAATACTGAAGACGGGTACGAGAAATGGATGGTGTACAGTGAATGGTTCGAAATGCGAGAGAAGTGGAAGAGAAAGCTAGTACCAGAGCCTAGATGGAAGGCCATACTGGTAGGAAGTAGGCGCGAGCTGCTGGTATTGGCTTGGGTAGAACTGGGGAATTTGCTGGTACGAATTCTGGTATTCCCAAGAGGCATTCTGCATTGGTTCGGACGACGCAAGTGGGTATGATGGCTCGCCCGAGTAAGGCTGCATCGGTTCGACCATGTACGACTGCTCGTACGAATCCATTGGTAAAACAAAGTATTGGTTGAACTCGCCAGCAAAGTCGAAACTCGTTGAGACCGTATAGTCGACATACTGCAACTGCTCCTGGTCAAAGGTCATGTTTGGCAAATCGTCCAGATCCGGCAGAAGACCGAAAGATGCAGCAGGATCAAAGGCCGAGATAAGGACTTTGGGACCTGGTGCAGTGACATATTCTTGCAAAGGGTCGAGCAAGAAGCTAGCTGAAGGAGACGGAGAAGAGCTCGCTGAGCTGCTCGAATCAGAGCTGGTCCAGTCTGATTCTGTCGGCGATGGTCCACGAGGCTTGGCATTGGATTTCCGAGGCTTGGGAATGTAGTTGTGCAATCGTTTACGGTGTCGCGTCAGAGATCCGGGGTCTGTGGATTTGAATGGACAGTTGGGGCACTTGTTACTCTGTTCACCAGTGCTACGAAATCTATGTCAGGACTAGAGCTAAAAGAGAGAAAGATTATCGACTCACTGAGTATTGATGTGGGTTTTAAGGTTGGATTTCTGCGAATTCGAGTATGTGCAACCAGCAAAAGGACAACAGCTGTAGCTCGACTCATAAGAACAGGGAGCAAGGCAGAACAAGGAAAAACGTACAAAGCTTTGGTTTCTGCTGGGCTATGACAAGATTTGATGTGTCGAGACAAATCGTTGGGTCGAGAGAGGGTTCGGTGACAAATGTGACAAGTGGCTCGAGGTGACACCTTTATTGTCTTGACATTAGCAGGCGAAACTGATGGCTTGAACAAAAAGCTACTCACAGTTGCGTTTGATCTGGGCATTTGGATGATTCGAGACAAGAAATATTGAGGAAAAGGCAGTCGGGATGATGTATTTGGCCCTTAGAATCCCCAGACTTTATAGGCGTCTTCGGATTTTAAGGCTTTATGACCGGATTGACCCCAACCACCACTTCATTTCTACCGCATTTAGCAAGTGAAAAAATGCCTCGTGAGGCGAGTGAGCCACTGAGCAACCAAGATCGGTGATGGAGCAAACAATAACAACATCCCCAGCGAGTGGCTCAGTCCCGAAAAGGAACAAAAAGCATGGCCAGATACGTATTGTGGTCTTCAAGTCGATCAGAATGCAGTGGGAGTCTGACTCTTGCGACGCGTCAAAACGACACGAAAAAGATGCCGTAGATCTCATATTCAGTCGCTGTTGAACACAGCTCAAGACACCGCAATGGAGCCGGAGGATGACCATTGCTTCGCAGTTTGGTCAGTCTATCGCTGGATTAAAAGTCGGTTCGAGCTCACCTTTCGTTTCCGCCTCATTCTCCATTCAGCCCAGTAAATCTCGTCGCAGAATATGCCGAGGTACGAGGATTCTGATGTGAACCGTCAGCGTCAAAATCGTGCCTCAGAAAAGTCTGAAAAAGCAAAGAGAAAAGATGTGCGAAGGTGAACGAAATAGATGCTCACAAGACGACCATTTCCAATTGGAAGACAGGGATTATCCTTCACCGTGGATTCAAGATCTCCAAGTGGCTGAGGAAGAGCCATCAGATGGTCGTCGGAGCCTTGTGCCGCTGAGCGACCGACGAGGAGTCATTTAACGAAGCGTAAAGGACGTCGTGCAAGTCATCGCCTGGCACCTTTGAGCAATAATGAATCGGCTAAAAGGTAACCCCACTTTTCTCTGTCAGAGGTCAGTCAACCAACAGTCAAATGGTGAAAGGGACAGCCCATAGATATGCGCTGCACGAGAAGCCGTCCACGAATATTCGGTGAGCATCGCGAAGAAATTTGGATGGCGGTTAACGTCAAGGTTGTCACTGCAGAACGTGACTTCCCTGTTCCATCTAACAACCACCATGCAATCGCCGTCGTCCTCAGACGAGCCTGCCTTGGACATTACTCCTTCTCAAGACGAAATAAACTATTTCCTACCGTTTCAGACCACCGCCTTCGCGACCTGACTGCTATCATATGTTTCGACCAACGCGCGCATCGTCGGGATTTTACCGTCCGCTCTGTTCTGTGCTCTAGGTATGCTGGCCTTTCTCTCAAAGCCAATGTTACTTTAATCATGCTGTCACCTTAGAGGATCTGTTTTGTGGCAGCGGGGGAAAATGAAATCCTTAACCACAAACATTTCATGGCTCAGGTCCGCCGGTCCTTTCTCGCTCGCCTCTCTCTGAAAGTCAATGGTGAGGATTATTCCCTTTTACGGTAAAGCTATACGTGAACCAGTGATCTTTTGCGCTTCAGGATCTCGAGGTTGAGCAACCGGGAAGACCATATTGGGCCAGGCGGCCAGACCCCATCCAAGAAATGGCCCAAGGCCACTCCGATCTACTCGCTCGCCCTTTGTCTTGTGAAAATCAGCGACCAACCAGGAGATTCGTATGGTCCAAGTTCGTCTCAGAATACTGATAGGCCTTGGATTACCTCAGTTCAGACCTCCCCGGAATTCTGACCTTGAAGCATAAAGGATTTTGTACCAGACCGCTCTTCTGACGATGTTGTCGTTCAATACAGATACTGTTCGTTCGTACCAATGTCAGGCCCACCGAGATGGATATATAAATAATAAGTTACTGATGCACCAGTGCTTGTTTGATTAACGGTTGTGAGATACTACTAGGCGAAAGAGGTCAAGGGCGGTCTTGCCGCCGACGTGGTTCATCTTGATAATATCATCCTTGTGAATCGAAGCTGCAAAAGCCAGGCTGCGCTTGGGGCTCGCTCCTGCATTTCTGACGTTTCGCGTGGAAATGCAGGGCAAACTTCTAGCTCAGGTGCTGTTGCTACCTCGAGCCTTGTGGTACCCACCTCTGTTGTAGGCGCGACCTCGATAGCTATTGTGACTTTGAGCTCTGATGTCGTCGAAGCATCAAGCTCGGTCGCTGCGACCACTTTTGCCTCAAGTATTATCGACATTGCACCCTCGAGCTCCTCAGTCGCTGTGGTCGCTTCAAGCGCCATTGCTGTGACCTCCAATGAAGCTGTCGTCACCTCGGCTGCCGTTACCCTCGGCTTTCATCGCCTCTGCTATTGCAACGCCATCGACCACAGCCAGTATGAAGGACCATGAGGACCAGGTTTCATGTACCCATGTTTGCGGTAGCCGTGGATGGTCGAAGCAGCGATAGAGCTCGCCAATGAGAGAATGACTGGGACAGTGGCCAACAGCATCGCGAAAATGAACGGCGAAATGAGAAAAGACGGTGACGAGTAGAAAGAATAAGGAGGAGAAAAGACTGTGGAACTTGGTCCATTATTTGCAAGATTATAAGCAACAGTCTGTAACAATTTCGTGAAATAAAAGCAGAAACAGGCGGGATGATGGGGATGAGACTGTGACATGTACGTGAATCAGTGATGTAATGGATGCCTTGTTTTGATATTTCCCAGGGTCGTCAAGGTATTTTGGCCAAGTTAACCGCGTCCAGAAGCCCGTATTTTGGCTTGGATATGGGAATAATCCAGGGTGGTGGGTATGCACTCTTCAAACGCGTAACCCAAGAAAACTCCGAGGCAGCAAAAGACAGAGGCGAAATCGAAGTTACTATCGGCGACACGCGACCGCCGATAGCCGTCGACAATCATCGATCTAAAGCCAGTAGCTCTCAGTTTGTGCGCTTTGGTCTTCACAGCGCTGCTGGACGACTCGGAGTATCCTGTGGCTCTTTCATTGAGACATTGACTTCCAAGTATGTTGAAAAAGTACCCCGTCAGGAACAAACCTCAAGGCTCAATATGGATTCCCGGCCACCGACTGTGAGGCTGGCTTCAACGCACGTCTTCATTTTCCCTCTTGCGCAAGTGAATACGTTCATTCATCAACTCTTTTTGAACCAAAGATTAGTGGAATGGCGTCAATCTCGACTCACCAAACCATATCAACCCCACCGCATATCTCACTGGCCTTGACAATGGAAAGTGCCCAGATACTCACTCATCGTTAAAGTCTCATGTGTCGGCAATCTATCCTTGCCTCTGACATCCCCGCAGGTTCCATTAATGCACATTTTCTATGAGATGTGAGTCTTTTCCAACTGGTACGTTGTCCATTATACTGATCTCGCGTTGAAAGTACCTGCAACGTCGCCGACTTCTCCGAGTGCGCCACATTTCGTCACAATACCTGTCGATTGTTTGATCTCATTGTTGCATTTTCAGCCCGTTGGACTGAAGAACAAGGATGGCCTTTCGTCTACGCTCCAGGGTTCATCTAGTTCCAGGCCGTTCAATTCTTTTTGACGTGACATCAATATTCCTTTAGCGATCCTACAGGGTTTGTCTTGTTCGGGTCGTCAATATCTTTTAACTTGATACTTAGGCATGGATGGCATGGGGAATTCCAAAGTGAGTGTCTCCTTGCCTTTTGAACTCTTCCTTCATTGACATTTCGACAGACGGCTGGGATGTATAGGCTCTCTAGGATGCCATTGACAAGGGGCAACAACCCAAACAATGCAACTAACGACGGTATGTTGTCGATTGTACTGATATCAATGATACGACCCTGGATCGTTCAGGCAAGACTGAGGCTTGTAAGTTCTTGACGTCAAATCTGCTGCCGAATCGAACAAGTGCAAAGATTCCTTCTGTCGTAAACGAGGGGGTCGACGGACCTTTCGCTGGTCTTCCAGGATGTTTCCCTCTCCAGTCTGGCCCTCAAGGTACGAGTCTTTGACAATAAAGAATCACAATCAGTATTTGACTTCTTTCTTCCAGGACGCTACGCCTTACAGCCGATGCCAACTGCCCTACCGATTTGCCTTTTTAATCGGAAATCTGAGTTTCCTGCTATTGTATCTATTGGATCGTCAGCATCTGGGATGCATACTTGGTTTTCTGTATCATTAACGACTTGATCTTAGGGTCTGGCTTGGGAGATAATTTTTGAACATATTCGAGCACACTTGTCATTCGTTGAATTATATCACATTCTTACCATATGACTGAGTCTTGACTGAGTATCGTATCATTTTCACTCCCTTCAGTAGAGGGCGCGGACTGGGCGCGGTTTGCCAACTTCAATTTAACCGTGCTCATCGGCGCCTCGGCAACCGCACATGAGTCACGATCAGTCACGCGTAACATCTATGCTCGCTTTTGAAAAATTCCGCAACATCCGGTTCTTTCTGGCTGCCCTGGACGGGATGCGCTTTCGGGTATGAAATCAGCGAGCCTCTCGTTCCGCCATGGCCTTGGGGAAATGATTTGGCCAATTGGTATGCCTCTTCGGCCGTTTCAACTTGGGTTTCACCTGGTTGCTATCTTGTCCCTGCTTTTTCAAACTCTGCACTACTCTTGCCCTGCCTCCAGCGCCCTAAGGGCGGGCTGTGGAAACCAAG
>JARIHS010000166.1:0-65010 GCA_029320655.1 Mycena floridula | reverse complement strand
GCTCAGCATTTCGGTCTTTCGACCACATAGAACTCAATATACGGTGACCCACCAGTGCTGGAACGGCAATGTGTATCCGGCCCCGAGTACGCAGAAGTACAAGAGCTTCGGGCTGCAAGCAACCTTCAGTATCAACATCCTAACCTCCTCTCAACCCTTCTAGGCAACTTCTCAACTTCTCGAGTCAATATCCAGCTGGAAATCAAACATTAGCCCTGTGATACCCAACAGACTCTTCGTGGGCAAGTCAGTACTTCTGCTGATTTTTACAACTGAGCACTGAGATCAAATTTTATAGCATCACAGCAGGACGATCTGCTCGCTCATTGTCTGAACACAGAATCACACATGTACTATCCGTCTGTGCCGATGAAATCCCTGCCCAAAGCCCCAGCTCTCGAATACATCATATGCGAATTGACGTCCCCGATGTCGACTATGCGGATCTTTTGATCCATTTGCCTTCTGCAGTCCAGTTTATTGACCAGGCACTGAAGAATGGTGGCGTAGTCCTAGTACATTGTGTCCAAGGGATCTCGCGAAGTGCAGCTGTTGTGGCGGCCTATGGTATGTGATCTTGTGTCAAAATCTGCCCAGAAACTCAATTTTGGATAGTCATGTGGGCTCGAAGGATGAACGCGACCCAGGCACTGGATTTCATGAGATCAGGTCAGTGTTTTTTCTCGTTTTTTCTCCGTGTTCTGAGTATATTTTACACAGTACGAGATACTATCTGGCCCAATGCTGGATTTCAAGAGCAGCTTGTTTTGTATGAGCTCTGCCAATATCAACCGAGTCCACACAACGGTATATATGCCAGTTGGAGGACACGACTTGATCGTCGACTTGCGGCTTCTGGTCTACGCTGAGTATCCAGTAATGTCTTTGGCTCTTCTTTCAGTTCGTTAGGGTTGGTTGTTATACTTCATACATACTGTATATCTTCTTGAACTCAAGATGTCTTATTTATTCTCCCTCCCTGGTTGTATGAAACCTCTTCCTTGATTCGGCTATTCACTCGCTCATCTTCGACCAGCGTGAGTTCATCCTTTGGGCTAGACTTCTCCTGTCATTTGTCCCAGTGTTTGATCTTTTCATAGTGTATGCCTGAGTTCTATTTCCTTCCAGATGTGGTGAGACTATAGTTGTTAAACTTCCTCAATCCCGATCCACATCACTGAAGACTCAAGATATAAAGTTTCACGCAGAGCCTGATGGTGATTCTAGTACTATTCAACACACTCCGAGTCCTGCGAACTCCATTTCACTGGTGAGTGAGCATCATCACCGAGAAGTGAAATCAATTACGCGTTTGCCGCAGTCTCACCAGACTATCCTGTCCTACATCCAGACTTGGATTTCAAATTGTGGGGGAATTATACCATGCCTGCTCGGAGTTTTTTCATCTATGTTGCGTCACTGCGGCAAAATAACAGTCCAGTTGAAGATCACATTTCCTTCAGTGTTCACGAGAGTCGGTATAGTACTACAAACAAGTAGACTAGCGTATAAACTCACTTTTCATCTATTCAGATACCTGATCTTAAACCCATCTTTCACTGAAAGGCTGGCCTATCCCTCAACATGGACATCGAGACAAGAAAAGGTAACGAAAAAAATCAGTAAACCACATTATTACGCCATCAGAGGGAATCGACCCCTCAACGTCTAGAAGAGTAAACGATTTGACAGTGGTACTTTCTTAGTTCTGGGACGGCTAATGGGCAGCTAGGGTTTGTGAAACATTGAGCTATGAACCAGAGAGCCTCTTGGACAGCCAGAAGCAGCTGTCTTCCGTACATTCGTCGTCTCTGATTTATAATATTCAGCGCTCCTGCAAGCCCATCTTTCATTGCAAGACTGGCCCATCCCTCAACACAGACAGAGACAAGAAAAGGTATCAAAAAAACTCGAGAATATATCTGGATCCTACACCATCAGGGAATCGAACCCTAAACGTTCAGAAGAGTAAACGATTCTGGGACGGTCGTGGGGGCACTTTCTAAAAACATCTTATGGGCATGTTGGTTAAGATGTTGTTGGAAGCCTGAACCAGAGAGCCTCCTAGACACCCAGCACCTTACCGTTTTCGGAAATACACCAGGGACACTTCGGCCGAACCTCCGACGGATGGAGATTCCGAAAGCGTCGTCGAGAGGACCGGGATTCCGACAGCGTAAACAGACTCCGGAAGTGTCGTCAGGGGATCGAGACCCCGAAAGCGGAAGCGTGGACAGACTCCGGTTCGAAAGCGTAAACAGCTCCGAAAGCGGAAGCACGGACAACCGCGCCGGAAGCGTGGACAAACAACAAACGACCGCTTTCCGAATGTCTTGATTTGGCATAGGTTATGGATCTGGTTTGGCATGGATAAATGTTCAGAAGAGTAAACGATTTCGCGGTGGTACTTTCTGGAACGGTCGTGGGGGCACTTTCTACACGGCCAGCCTCCTCGTTTAGGCCTGCATCAAGTTCGCCGGATTTAAAGCTAGATCAACGTAGACTTTATGCCAGAATTAAAAAATATTTGATATTTCCTGAAATCACAGATTTTGTGCAGATTTGATGCCCTGATTTAACGCAGCTTTGAATTTATGAGGTTTTGATTGAAAGTCAAATCCTCGTTTTGTGTCGGCGCTCCATCTCTGCAGCCGTCACTCGTTGCATCAAGCCGGAACGGACTTGGAAGAAGAAAAAAAGAAAAGATGTCACCTGATGTTGGTTTTGTTCTCCTCCCCCATCATCCGATTGGTTCGTCGCTTCAGAAGACTGGTTCAAACTTCTCAATATTTCATTCCCGGTCACATCAGGAGACCACGAAAAGCTACGTAGCCAGGCCCTTGGCAGATAGCACAATATAGGAGGGACCTGACAAATAGCACTAGATAGCTCTGTGTAGACATCAACCTCCCAAATAGCTCTAAATAGCCCTCGGTCTGACAAATAGTAGACATAGCATTGCATAACTTTAAGGCTCGACAAATATCTGCCATATCGGAATAAAAGAATTTGGAATTTAAAATTTAAAATTTAATGACTACGAAGTGAGCTAGGATGTGATTATAATTTATTTAGCATACTTATACTAGTTTCTACTCCATTTCTAAATGAGATCCATTTATCATACTTCTATCAAGGTGGCACAAGGATGAATTCAGAAAGAAGACCTTGGATTCATCCAGGACATTCTCGCTGGTCCATGTTGCGGGCTTTCGTCGTCCAAAGGAAGGCGCGAGATGGCAACTCCTTAGGATCTGAGACAGTGGAATAATAGAACATCGTCGTTGGTGAAGCATCGCAGGTCTGACCCGATATAGGTCGAGTGAGCTCTCCCACGGTCCCAGCTCTGTGAACCATTCCACGAAGGCCAAAGGCTCGTCAAAGTGTCCGAATACTTCCGGCAGTTTGAATATCACCCGAACTCATGCTGGAACGTGTACTAAAGAATGTCAGTAAGCGGTATCCGATAATATCAGATTGGAAAACTTGCCACTTGGATCAAAAAGGTGCGCTGTTGAAGGATCTCGTGCTGGAAGCTTAGGCCATCAGGAACCTGTCAAATTACTTTTTGCGCTTGTACGTACGCAAAAATACGCAAAAATACGCAAAAATACGCAAAAAGTGCGAAAAGCGGAAACTCACAAAAGATGAGTCCACTTTTGCAAAAAGCGCGAGCACAGAAATACAAAATCAATACAAGATATTCTAATGCAGCATTCATCAACTTCAAGAAGAACCCTGGCAGTCCCCGAGCCTGTTCCAACCATCTCCGAACGAAAACTCAGTGGCAGAGGACCTCGTCGACATCGCTAGCATCCCTCGGCGTCACAAAGGGAAACTGGGCAGACATATCAGCTGTGAGGGTCAAAGGAGATGAAATATACACACCAGAGATCACTATAAACACCTTTATTGTCGGGAGATACAATGGATGTCGCTGGCTGGTGCTGGGGAAAGACAAGGAGGGTTTGTTTATCCTTTGTTGACATTATGTTGAAGTTGATCCAAACGGCCTCGTGACGGACGAAACCGCCAGCTCCCATGAGTGTTGATCTCCCCAGAATGTCTACAAGGGCCGACATGAAGCCATGCCAAAGCATTTGGACTGTTCCCAAGAAAATGTCAAACTCTTCTCTGCTTTTTGCAAGTCAAAATACGCAAAAAGTTCCAAAGTAAATTGTCATTTTACTGATGCTACACGCCAGTACTGTGTCAAAATGTGCTTTCACTGCTGGCTTGTCTTCATGAGCAGCTTTGAAAGGTGTGGCACGAATAGGATCTCTGGTCCATAGCTTGGTGCAATCTATTGCAGGAGGGATATTGATGACCATACGACGATATACAGGATAAGTGATGAATTTTTCCGAAAGCACGGTGAAGTTTTGAGGACACATTGAGCGCTCCTTGAAAAAGCACTCAAGACAGTCGATGAAGGTATCTGCCCCATAGGATGTCTCGATTGTGTCAATCGATGTGCGAGCAAAATCTGCAGGGACACATTTTGCGACCTCGTAGTGCAAAGGACCACTTTGGGCAACGACAATGGTGGCTCCATCTATAGCTGCCAATTCCGCATCTTCATCCTGCTGTGGAGCCACAGAAAGACATGAGGGCGGTTCAGGATCCACATTTCCCGGTTCGACTTCGGCGGTATAGCCAGAGATACGCCATTGAAGATATCGACTGAATTTATTGACAGCCTCTTGTCTTTGAAGCCACTTTGTCATTTGCTTGATGTATCTCTTCTTGTTAGAACTAGCATAACCGACTTTGGCATAGTCAATGTGCAGCCGTTCAGTGCCTTCAGTGTTGAATCCAGCAGCAGAACCTCGTGAGGGAATAGAATCTGGAAAATGTTGCATAGAATGGATCTTTGGGATAGTGAAGTTGTCGCGAATACTGAGCTCGACAAAAATATCCTTGATGTTGTGGAAGATTGCCCATGAATTCTGCATGCATGCAAGAGAGACGTCTGTATGGAACTCATAATGAGCATATGGGATGAAATCCAGCGCGGCTTTGACGGGAGCGATAATCCTATCATCGAGCACCCCACCAAAGATAACAGGAGCAAAGACCTTCATTGAGGAGCCCGTGTAGTAACATAACAATGCAGTAGGATTTTACCCTCCAGACCGCATTCCTATTCCTGAGGGCTTTCCCTGCACAGCCACAGTACCGAGTATCTGAGAATCGTTGCCTAGCGCTTTCCCTACACGACCTGACTATATACACAGTGACTTGGTTTTACATTCCCGAATATTCAGCTCAGATATCAATAATATTGCTGTCCTTGCTATTGAATATTGAAACCCTGCCCACCTGAGAATGCGCGAGAAAATGCTAGGAATCGGTTCCCGCCCTTCAGCAATGGCAGAAATCGACAAATGGTCCCACACAGCATCCTATACCCACTGATAACATCTATTCATCATGCAATATATAACAATTTTTGTGCAAGAAACCACCGGAGACGCAGTGAATCGAGCCCGATTTGGTCTATATGGGTTCTGATTGATTAAAAGCAGGGTCATGGCTATTATTGACTCTCTGGTATCGACAAATTGACGGTTATCAATGTCAATATTTGCAGAAAGAGTCGTGCAACACCGCGGTTTTCAGAGAGCAACGCAAACAAAAAAGATATTGCAAGCCCCCCATTGATCCGCTGATGCGCTTCCGGATCACGATCAGATTGATTGATGGCGCTGGAAGCAGGCACTCCCGATGTCCCCATTATGCTACATTGCCACATAAGGCGGTACTCCAGCTAGTGGTTACGAGTCCACGTAGGTCCACGTGAGTGGCTCGTTTGTTGGATGTGAGCGATTTTGTTGAAATGCCATCAAAGTCCCCAAAGGGGATAGTTACACACGTGCGCACAGCCTCGTTGGTTTCGGGTTTCGGTGCTAATGATTCTCGGCCGACATCCGATGGCATGTGATGCTGAGTTCACCTGCTGTTGTCATTGAATTTGCCGCACGCATGGCTTACTTTCGGCTGAAGGTCCTCGACTCATCACTTACATGACACCTCTGTGAATCTGTAAGTTGGGCTCACTGGGCGGTAACATCATGCGACCTATTTTTTTTGGATATTGACTCCCACGAGTTTCCGTCACATCTCGACCTTTGTTTAGTGCGACGATTACGGTTGCTTCAGGGGGTCAAGGTCTATTTTGCGTACGTGAATGTCATATCATTTTGATGGGGTCCTAATGTGACATACCGTGGTCCAGATTATGGATTATCTCCGACTATCTGCTGATTATCTTCGGCTTCCCGGTTCACTGTCCCATCTCTTTTTGTACCCAAAGCATGTTTCAAGTATCCGCTTAAATGTTGTGTAGTACAGACAGAAAAATCAGATTTCCATAATCATTTACGTCTGTACATTTACTTACAGTGTGACAGGTATTCCAATTCAGTTTACGACTGACTGGGTCTGAAACCACCATCTTGTATGGACTTATCAGTACTCTGAGGTATATCTTATCTTCCCAAAGCAGACTCGGAAGCACTGATCTTCACGCAGACAAATTCTATTCACCGAGTGTCCTCTGGAAGAGCTGCCAGCACATGTTTATTTGCTCAGTGTCCATAACATTTCCATTGAAAGATCCTGGCTGCGGCTCTGCCTCGACTCGGTGACAATGCTGTTCTTTGCTTTGAGAATGGAATTGCCGCAGGAATATATGACCCTGAGGATCAGGATCAATAGTACGCTCTTCTTTATCAGACACTTTCCATTGAGTGCTCTAGTACACTTTGTCAATGGCTATTGTCTTGATTCCTGAACCAGGAACTTCAAGAATTAATCACCTTCAGGAACGGCGCCCAAATGCGCAAGGTCAAGAACAAGCCGGGACCATCTAGCTGCTCACACAATGAAGCTTTCAGCAACTTCAAAGCTTGGGGTGGTGAGAACTTCTTAATGCCGGACCTCTCGATCATACGGGAGATCAAGGAAGCCATGGGGGGAGATGAACTCCTGGCATTCACGTCCGCTGAGTTCTCGGGCCAGGCTCAGGCTGCTTATGACACTTTGACTAAGTATCACCCAGTTGACGATGGAGAATGTTTGGGATGTGTTTACGGCTATGCATGCTATATATGTTCTCGACATGATCGTACGAATATTTATTATCTCCGTGGAGAGAGTAGATTGCTCGGCAGTGACATGTCACCGAGTTCCAAGACCCCAGACACCTCTACCATATGGGGTATACCCAGGTCAAATAGACCATGACCCCCTGAGGCAACCGTAGGCGATACAAGCCCTACAATGATGACTATTCTCAAGGACATTGTATAAAACCAAGAGGACCCCATTCTCATGATATCTGATGCAATAGGATTTTCCAGATTCTATCACTGGCACTGCTCCGCCAAAGTTTTCATATTCTTGGGATGTTAAATATATATAGAACTGGCTGGACAGATAGAGAGCTTAGCCCCAGAGTGGGCAAAGCTTCTCAGAGTGCCAATTTCATTACAGGAGACACCTGTTGGCCCAAAAGATTGGATTGCACTCAGATTTCACAGTGAAATGATGCTAAATACCACATTGAAACCACATCTTCAGTGAGTTTTAATGACCTCTTCATTTCCATCATGAATTTTCATTCTGCAGGTAATGCTGACCACTATTCCTCAGACGTTGTAGATAGGATGACATTGAAATTTGTGCTGCAGGCGCTGAAGGTTAGCTCAATGACAGTCAAATGGCTGAAATTTCGGAGAGTTGATGATCAATTTGTCATTGCAGGCTTGAGACAGTTGAGATTTCTTGGTACAAATATTGGGCCATAGCTCCGCAGAGCAGCTCGAAAATTGGGTGTATTTGTTATTCTTGTGTATCTATTGCCCAGTAATTTCAGGAGCCTTCTCTATCTCTGGCACATGGAGGAGTGGACATCATTATCATCTGTTTCAGGGTCGGTTATGGAGGTGAATTTTAATGGGAATCCTTCTGTTGGGGTCCAATATCCAAGTGGAAGTGAAGATACTGTGATGCCGCAGGCCTAGAAAAATGAGGCAGCTGGGGAGTCAACCTTTGATTCAATAGCAAAGTTGAGTTGAAAGGCAGCTGAGTTAACATGTATACTGAGCGGCTCTGTTAAACCACTCCACCTTAGCCAACTTGAATAAATCTGACTTGCCATGGATATAACACTTGAGCCTGTAGTTACAGTGTCTTGTAGTAACCACAATGAAATGGTACCTGCTTTTAACTTTACAATACAGGACTAAATACAGTGAGAACCGGGAGAGGGGGACTCGTATCTGCCACCGGACCGGTTGGCCTATATCCCACTGGTTGACCTAAGGGATGGTCAATTGTTGCTGGATGCATTATACCATAGCATTTTGCAAGGTATTGCATGTGTTATCTCCCGTATTGACATGCATGTGGTCTTGTCATACGTAGGACCTAGGTCTTGAATTATATTGATTACAGTTTCTATCTTTCAGGCACAATTTCAATCAATGAATTCATGAATACATTAATCTTTTTGCTCCCGAGTCCCATCCAATCATAAACTCTAAATTCACAGCAGAGGTCACAATTGCTCTTAGGCCCGTTTGCCAAATTTCGAGAGCGGCACATAGCTCTGAAATGAAGAAGAAAAGTCTGATACCATCTTGAATGCCTTGAACATAGTTTTCACTGCGATAAATACGTTTTTTGCCCAGCTATTCCAAATCCGGCCATCTCCGTATTTGGGGACGGCTAGACTATCATATTATACTCATCGCGAAACCAATGGTGGCAGGTAAGAAATGCACAGAACTGAAGATATGATCTCCGAAGAGAGGTTGGACCCGTTGTATCGGCATTTGGTACCGGTATCTTCTTCGGTGCGTCTAGCCATTTCTTCAAGGTGCTCCAAAGTCTATATGGATGGTGTCTTGACTCCAGTTCAAATCAGTCCCAAAAAATAAAGTTGGCCTATTTGGTTGCATATTTCACATTTACTGCATAGATGGATTTCAACACAAAAAGGCACAAATTTGCTGTAGAAATCCTCTGGGTATATGGTCTAGCATTCCTTTCTCTGGTATCAAGGGCAGGAGGTGATGGAACTTGACCAAAAGGACGAGCAAAATCAAAATCAACAAAATTCCGCTAAGTTAAATGTCACAAATTTCGTGACCCTGCGATGTGACCAGAGTTGTTCACCAGTTGTTTCACAAGGTCATCTTTGTTTAGTACAAGTAATGATGACCGAAGTGAGATGACGGTAACGAGTCTAGTTGGCCAAGTCTAGTAATGAGCGCGGCACGGGAAAGGTACCCGAGTGCCGAAGGCATTCGGCAGACTCTGCCGGAAGCCAACAAATTTTGGGATGCCGATCCATCACACAAGGCGAAATCCGCTGGATCCCAATATATATAGAGCGGTATCCCAGAATGCCATAGAATTCCAATAACATTGAGCCTGGTGGCTTTACTCACTGGAGTCCAATGGAACTCAATAAATCGGCAATGTTGTTGGATTTCAATAGCAACACAGGCTATCTGCTCATATCTGCTCATCCATTGGATTGCAATGTAGTACTTGGACAGTCTTTCAAGTGATTTCCTAGTACAAGCCGAGAATGAAGCCGTATAACGTGAAGCGACAGAAACTCATTTCACGCCACAATTTCTATAACATTCTGTGATGTTGACATTTCAAAAGGACTTGAATACTTGAAGAATGTACTTTGGAATGTACTAATTGTCACGGGTCCCTTTGGACGTACAATCCACTCTGGTGCTGGTGGCTGTAAATTGTGTTGGCATGATAGATGATAACGGGGCGAGACCTACAGGCGGTCGTAGAATGGCTGCTGGAAATGTGAGCAGAGGAATCGAGTCGGCTGACGGATTAGCTGGAGCTAGAACCGGCGTAGCTGGCATAGTAGTCGAAGCGGCTGCGGCACTGCCTGTGCCTTGTACGTTACTACCGGAGCCTTATGAGGTAGTCAGAGGTACTGCGAGCGCCTCCCTTCAAGGCTTTATGTATGGTGTTAACAGAATAAAAAATAAAAGCGGCGCACGCGTACTTGAGCACTGGCCTGCTTTTCTGAGACAGCAGCTTTCTTGGACTTCAGATTCTGAGTATGATTTTAGTGCAAGAGCCCCTTCACAGCAGGATACCTAGTTTATGCTTGAGTTGAGAGAGGAATCGTGTGTCCAACTTCTTTGTCTAATTTACAAGTTTCCAACGATCATCTCCAGTGACATCCAATGTTCCAAGTTCTTCCTTCAACTCCAACAACTCATTCACTTTTTCTACTGTACCCAGGGCTTTTTTGGCACCGGAGAATTGCAGAATTTCCTCTGGTGTGAAGCCTGCAGGTGGGTTGTAGCTGTAATACCCAAGCTTCTGGTTTGAGAAAAATACAATATGGACATCAGGAGGAGGCTCAGACTGGACTTTCCAGTCCGCAAAGTTCTGGACAGACAGTTTAGTAATTTGGTACTATAACAAGGAGTAGAACCGACTTTAACTGAACATGACAGGTTTTGAGCTGATAGTGTGCAAGACTCCATATTCCATTCTTCATATTGTTCCTCATCAAGTTCATGAGCTATCTGCCTGCTGCCACTGATAACTGTTGAGATAAGGAGAAGAAGGAATCCAATGGTGAGGGACTTCATAATTGTGAAGGCAAGTGTAGCAACAATAACCTAATTATTAGCATTTCGCTTTTCTATAGCTGAAAGATAGCACTTAACAGAACACAGTACATCAGAATCCATCGCATATAGCAGAGATACCTATAAATAGTATTCATTATCTGTTTCGAATGTGTATTTATTTCAACCGAGGCTTTGAAAATCCAGGCAACTACTAGGGCTGAATGTAACCATAATACATCAATAATCAATGTTATATCGACCTATAACTCCAAATTGGGAATCAATCGTACCTGAACTCTAGATAGCATTTGATAACGGCCTATAGAGCATAAACCTCAAACAGTAGGAATTTGCACTTACCTCAAGGTAACAGTCTCAGCTGTATCTAGCTTGAAGTTCCTGTGCACTTGATGTGGTTTTGAGTCATCGGGAGTTGTGCTTTCAAGTTATCCAGAGTTTTCCAATGTCCTCTCCAGTCACATCAAGTGTCCAAAAGTCTTCCTTGGATTCAAGTAGTTCTTGCACTTCCTCCACTTCCTCCACTGTTCTAGGGTATGAACGTGCCATTAGATGGCGCCAGTAGAATCTACTGAACAATAGCGAGTTTGCGGTTTGTTGAATCTTCTGCAGCATCTCCAGAGTTCTGGAATCTATGTTTTCTTGTGTCAGATATTTGTGGCAGTGGACAGCACTCAATAGTGCTCTCAGCTGGCAGAATAGTGTTACGGTTCAACATTCCATACAGTTTAGTAATGTACATGTCCGGCCAAAACAATCTCGGAATGCATTTAAGGACTGAAACATCAGATTGGTGCATTTTCCTACTGTAGATAGCACTTGATAGTGCATAGTAGCTCTTAGGGCACAAGAATACAGAACATGTGCTATATGCATTATGAGATTAATCTCCACTTGGGACGGGCCGGGTGCTATATTGTTTGTGTCTATCTCAACTGTATGTCATACGAAATCTTGGCCTATATAAGAATTTGAAATTTGACATTTGATATGTTCCCACTTCCTCACTACTTTCTCCCAGCTTGAAATCTTCCTTGTCCTCATTTCAACTGTCGTCAATGGATCGCCGTGGGGTGAGAAGGCCCTAGAACCAATATTTTTCCAGATCATGTTTGTGGTAGTAAAAGGGTAGTGAGTCTCGCCATTGTCCAAGACCTTCCGGTTAGAACCGCAGGCATATCTCGCAACAAGAACGTCGAGACAATAAAAGATGACAGAAACTGTCCATCAATGCAGGCAGCGCCATCGGAGGGAATCAAACCCTCTACCTTCACTGAAATGCCGTTGAGAGCATGAAAATTTCGCAGTAATACCTTGTACTACTGTATGGACAGCTCAGCATATATTAGAACCTTCACATTCACTAGGCCATTTGCAGTCAGATCTTTGTCCACAGACCAAGACATACATCAGCGTCCCTATATCCTGCTGTACGTATGAAAAACCCCCCAAAGTTCTCCACGCTTTACGAATCTTACCTTTTACGACCGATAAGGATATATACAATATCAAATGGTTCAAATTATCGACCCTGACCCCTATCGTGGTCTATTGGGCGACTGACCAACTAGCAGCTGTACTTCCGTACGTTCGTCGTCTCTGAATTACAATTAAGCGCTCCAACACGGACATCGAGACAAGAAAAGGTAACGGAAAAAATCACCAGTACACCGGACCACTACGCCATCGGAGGAAATCAATATGACCCTATTTTCATTAGAAAATACTCCTACATGGTGGTTCAGAATAGATCATTGCCATTGGAGCAAAGCAGACACAAGGGCAGGATATTGTCGTAGATTCAGGACTCCAAGAGAGATGAAATAAAACAATGAATTGTGTTTGGACCCGAGAGCTCGTGGGCAGTCAAACGAATGAAGAACAAGTACATCGCGGCTAGTATATAAGCCGGAGATAACTGTGTGATGTGAAGATAATCAAAAGATGGATCCGGAGTACCTATACGCATTTGGTTTGAATCTGATCTGTCTGCCAATACGTGAAATGTGCTTCCTGGATCAGGGCTCCGAGAGGTCCGAAAGGTCGTGAAACATTACCAATGAGAGTGTTCGAGTCCGAGTGAATTTGACAGTGTGTATAGTTAATAGGACCCCTCTGACCCCAACCCGACCTCTTCTGGGAAGAACTTGAGACCAGAAAAGCAGTACCCTCGGACTGGTGACTGGAGAGCCTCAGTATTATACTGATTCCACTGGACTCTGGGGTGCAAACGTACCACCTGGAAGCAAGTATCAGGTATCTGTAAAGTCACCTGGTTTCACGTGTCAGACATCACCTTTTGGACTAGGTATCTGAATAAATGTTGAAAAGTGAGTTTATACCGACCAAGTTGAAAAGCCTAAAGCGTCATGATAAAAGTGTGAAACTCTTCCTCTCCGCTGCTCGTTCGTTCCTGTCTTTGGATTTGATTTTTCATATCAGGTCCCCTCAGCTTGTTCTCAGATCGACGTGATTATACTGTATTCTCACGAGGTCAGTGTGTCTATATTCTAACCTGGAATTGTTGAAGCTCCTCTGTTGCCATTATAACGTGTTACCACATCTCCGAGGTCTTGGTAATTCCGCGTTTGCCTCCGTGCGTCTATCTCCTGTCCCAGATCGTTTTTCCACTTGCCTGTTTTTCGGACATCAACTCATTCACGGTGAATCCTCGGATTCAGGCTGGCTGCATCGCAGTTTGTCGCATATTTCCTGTCCCACTCCATGATCGGACACTTATAATTAATTATGATTTACACCAATCAAAAAATGACAGTCCGATCAGATCAGATCCTTCGGCCCTCGGCAATGGATACCCGTGGATGCTCCTTGACGAAAACCTGCTTCATGGAGAGAGTGGTTGTGAGACTGATAAGTCTTGTTGCTCTCAAGGATTATATTACTCAAGGTAAGGTTTACTATGAGCCAAGTTTACACAACAACGCACTTGTTGAGTGGCTTTACGGTACCTAGGGGTTTGTGTTCTATTCCAGTCTGATGTTTTGTTTCACCGACAGGCAGTCGGAGCCGCCGAGGTTACGATTGGTCAGCATAACCATGTGCTTTACGCACCAGCTTGAAAGTTTAGGCGTTCCGGTTAGCCCGATCAGCGACATCCCATCAACGCTCCTCAATCATCGGCAGCTCCATCAACAGCAAATTGAGTCTGGGCTGGTTCAAACTTGACTTTCGATTCTCTTTATTTCAGGCCTTCAATGGCCAAGTACTCCCAAATCACGATGATCCTCCTTGGTATATGATCCCAAACCAACTGCACTCAAACCGGAATGATCTTTGATTGCCCTCTGCATAGCTTTTCCGACAGTCATGGTATGTTCCACACTTTGAGCGCTGAACAGATTCTGGCAGCTACATGTGTGTGTGTGTCTTGAAAAAGATGTCGGAAGGTCTTTGTGAACGACGGCTCAGAATCATTATGCCTGCACTGCTCCAAATTCGCTCAGCATTTCGGTCTTTCGACCACATAGAACTCAATATACGGTGACCCACCAGTGCCTAGAACGGCAATGTGTGTATCCGATCCGAGCTATGCAGAAGTACAAGAGCTTCGGGCTGCAAGTAACCTTCAGTATCAACATCCTAACCTCCTCTCAACCCTTCTAGGCAACTTCTCAACTTCTCGAGTCAATATGTCCTGGAAATCAAACATTAGCCCTGTGATACCCAACAGACTCTTCGTGGGCAAGTCAGTACTTCTGCTGATTTTTACAACTGAGCACTGAGATCAAATTTTATAGCATCACAGCAGGGCGATCTGCTCGTTCATTGTCTGAACACAGAATCACACATGTACTATCCGTCTGTGCCGATGAAATCCCTGCCCAGAGCTCCAGCTCTCGGATACATCATATGCGAATTAACGTCCCCGATGTCGACTATGCGGATCTTTTGATCCATTTGCCTTCTGCAGTCCAGTTTATTGACCAGGCACTGAAGAATGGTGGCGTAGTCCTAGTACATTGTGTCCAAGGGATCTCGCGAAGTGCAGCTGTTGTGGCGGCCTATGGTATGTGATCTTGTGTCAAAATCTGCTCAGAAACTCAATTTTGGATAGTCATGTGGGCTCGAAGGATGAACGCGACCCAGGCGCTGGATTTTGTGAGATCAGGTCAGTGTTTTTCTCGTTTTTTCTCCGTGTTCTGAGTATATTTTACACAGTACGAGATACTATCTGGCCTAATGCTGGATTTCAAGAGCAGCTTGTTTTGTACGAGCTCTGCCAATATCAACCGAGTCCACAAAACGGCATATATGCCAGTTGGAGGACGCAACTGAATCGTCGACTTGCGGCTTCTGGTCTACGCTGAGTATCCAGTAATGTCTTTGGCTCTTCTTTCAGTTTGTTAGGGCTGGTTGTTACATTTCATACATACTGTATACTCAAGATGTCTTATTTATTCTCCCTCCCTGTTTGTATGAAACCTCTTCCTTGATTCGGCTATTCACTCGCTCATCTTCGACCAGCATGAGTTCATCCTTTGGGCTAGACTTCTCCTTTCATTTGTCCCAGTGTTTGATCTTTTCATAGCGTATGCCTGAGTTCTATTTCCTTCCAGATGTGGTGAGACTATAGTCGTTAAACTTCCTCAATCCCGATCCACATCGCTGAAGACTCAAGATATAAAGTTTCACGCAGAGCCTGATGGTGATTCTGGTACTATTCAACACACTCCGAGTCCTGCGAACTCCATTTCACTGGTGAGCAAGCATCAACACCGAGAAGTGAAATCAATCACGCGTTTGCCACAGTCTCACCAGACTATCCTGTCCTACATCTAGGCTTGGATTTCGAATTGTGGGGGAATTACACCATGCCTGCTCGGAGTTTTTTATCTATGTTGCATCACTGCGGCCAAATAACAGTCCAGTTGAAGATCACATCTCCTTCAGTGTTCACGAGAGTCGGTATAGTACAAACAAGTAGACCAGCGTATAAACTCACTTTATCTATTCAGATACCTGATCTAAAACCCATCTTTCACTGCAAGACTGCCCATTCCTCAACATGGACATCGAGACAAGAAAAGGTAACGAAAAAAATCAGTAAACCGCATTATTACGCCATCAGAGGGAATCGACCCCTCAACGTCTAGAAGAGTAAACGATTTGACAGTGGTACTTTATTAGTTCTGGGACGGCTGATGGACAGCTAGGGTTTGTGAAACATTGAGCTATGAACCAGAGAGCCTCTTGGACAGCCAGAAGCAGCTGTACTTCTGTACATCCATCGTCTCTGAATTATAATATTCAGCGCTCCTGCAACGCTAGCCCATCTTTCATTGCAAGGCTGGCCCATCCCTCAACACAGACAGAGACAAGAAAAGGTATCAAAAAAACTCCACGATATACCCGAATCCTACACCATCAGGGAATCGAACCCTAAACGTTCAGAAGAGTAAACGATCTCGCGGTGGTACTTTCTGGAACGGTCGTGGGGGCACTTTCTAAGGACATCTTATGGGCATGTTGATTAAGATGTTGTTGGAGGCCTGAACCAGAGAGCCTCCTAGACACCCAGTACCTTACCGTTTTCGGAAATACACCAGGGACACTTCGGCCGAACCTCCGACGGATGGAGATTCCGAAAGCGTCGTCGAGAGGACCGGGATTCCGACAGCGTCAACAGACTCCGGTGCGAAAGCGCGGACAGACTCCGGAGGCGTCGTCGAGGGGATCGAGACTCCGAAAGCGGAAGCACGGACAAAGCGTGGACAAACAACAAACGACCGCTTTCCGAATGTCCTGATTTGACATAGGTTACAGGCGATATCAAATCGATAGAATATCAAAACCTGCTCTTGGTCGGAGCTCAAATTTACACAAGCTTCGACAGCCTATATATTGGAGGAGCCGCTTAGTATGCCTATTGAGGGTACTCATGGAGCTGTGGAGCTGTTTAGGTTCAAACTCCACCAAACGACGGCGGTTTTTGCAGTGGCCTATGGATTTGATATCGCCTGTATGGATCTGGTTTGGCATAGATTGTGTTCCGGATTTGGTATAGATTATGGATTATGGATTTGGCATAGATTGTGGCGGTTTGGGTTCGATCGTTGCCTGATTTGAGTTTCTAGCGCTAGCGTCGCTGATCTGGTTTCTAGCGCTAGTGTCGCTGATCTGATTTGGGTCTACTGCGAAAGGAGATAGCGTCTGATTTGGAGCCACTGCGAGAGGATGATTTCGGGCCACTGCGAGAGGATGATTTCGGGCCACTGCGGAAGATTTCGGGCCACCCACTGCGGAAGATTTGGGGGTACTGCGGAAGGGGAATAGCGCAGTCTGTTTCTATGGGTTTTGAAAACAAAGTGAGGACCGATGAGAGTGTACGTCTTTTCGTGTCTATGTATGTAGTCCTTTCTCGGGCCCGCCCTCAACTTCAGTGATGGTATTGCTTGTGATTCACGAAGGTACAGTACTTATTCCTTGTCACTGATGGGCTTGTGATAGATTTGAACGACGTCGACGTCGACATTGCTATTCAAAATATTATTACCCTCGTCTACTCAAATCATCCCCTCGTCTCGAATTCGGAATTATCCCTCTCTTCTACCGATACTGCCCCCCTTCTAGTGTTAGTACCCCTCTTCTAGTGTTAGTACCACTCGACTACTGTTAGTGCCATGGAGACCGATACGGTCCTGGTAATCCTGTCCTGCCTACCCGCTGATCGTGACCCGCCTACCCGTTGATCGTGGCCTGCCTACCCGAGAGGCTACCTGTTGCGCGGTTCGTGGCGCATCTGATTCCAGTTGTCTTTGGCGCTATTCAGGGCTCGAATTCCATGCTATTCAAGGCTCCATCGAGCCGCACGAGACTTTCGGCTAAATTCGGCCTTGCCGAAATATAGGTACTGTGCCGAAAATATAGGTACTCGGCAGAAAATATAGGTACTCTACAGAAAATATAGGTACTCTGCAGAAATATAGGTACTTTGCCGAAAATATAGGTACTCTGCCGAAAGTATAGGTACTCTGCCGAAGATATAGGTGCTCTGCCGAAAAAGTCATTCTACAGCGGATTTTCGCAAGTATGTCCTGCTTGAATACTCTTGAAACGCACCATTATGTACCACTTTTAATCGAAAGGAAACGCTCATTCATGGAAACGCGTTCAGAATATATCGAAGAGAAGAGCGTTTGGAATATCGAAGAGAAGAGCGTTCGGAATGCATCTGCTGCTACAACCGTACAATTACCCATAAGTTAATAAGTAACCGAGGCAATTCCTTGGTCCCCATTTCAGATTCCTCAGGGTCCCCGTTCCAGATTCCTCAGGATCCCCATTCTGAGATTCCCCTGAGCAACCTCATCGTCGTGTCGCTGAGGATCATCACTGTCGTGTCGCTGAATCTATCTACGTCACTATATCATCGCCGACAACTCATAGTATCATCACCGACACGCCACAGTATCATCACCGACGACTCATAGTATCATCACCGACGATTCGCAGTATCATCACCGACGACTCATAGTATCATCACCAACGCCACAGCACGTTGATGATTCAGACGACGCCAGCACGTTGATGATTCAGACGACACCAGCGCTTGATGCTAAGGCCCAGGAGATCGCTGTAGGTAAGAATCTACTTCCTCGGGTGTCGAGAATCAGGCTCCTCGGGTGCCGAACGAGAATCAGGTTCTTTGGATGTTCAGCGAGAATCAGGTTCCTCGGGTGCCGAACGAGAATCAGGTTCTGAGGATGTCAAAAATCAGGTTCCTCGTGCCTCTACAGTATTGGGCGTGTAACGATTTATGCAGCGATAATCTTCTCTGCCGACGACACCCAAGCTATATCGACACCCAAGTTACTTGGTGTCGTTACTCGTGCCTCTACAGTATTATCAAGTTATAACGAGACCCAAGTTACAACGAGACCCAAGTTACTTATAACGACACCAAGCTATAACGACACCAAGTTATAGTGAACGGCGCGGTACTAGGGCTTTCAACGCGTTGGTGAGAAATAATAGGCGTTTGTGAGAAGAAGAAGGTATACGAGACTCCGTCAATCAAGCATTGTAAGTAATGTGATGGCAGTCACTTGTAATAATCACCTGTCGCACGAATATCACTGTCGCACGAATATCACTGCTTCTCCTCCTCGACAACACTACCGTGAGCGCGTGTGACGACACTAACATGAGCGGTTGTGGAAGCGCTCATGCCTGAAGAGGTATCTTGTGCACAGTTACGAGCCCCACGGTCACGTGGTCTCGTTTGTTGGGAGGGACCGAAGTTCAGTACACCATCATCAAAGAACCTAACGGGGAAGGGTCACCTGACTGTTTTCCCAGCTGCCACCGGCTAACATTTTTACCATTCACATCTGTATGTATGGATGCCCAGAGGCCCTGGTCAGCTAGTTATTGGTGTGTATTCACTAGTGAATCACTATAACCATTCCTACAGTGAATTCTAGGCTTTAGCCTAGTCTCCCCTAGGCAGACTACATGTGTTACGATCAAAGATGTACGGCTTCAAGCTGTGGCAAGTTTCATCGGCCTACGGCTTGGGCTTGGAATTTCCTGAGCTGAGCCGTGAAAAGTCGAGCAGAGCCGTTACATCACCACCATGGACATATATCCTATCCTATCCAGTGCTTCTTTGTCAGCCTTTTTACTGGTCCAACCCTTCATTCAAAGAAAAAGTCAGAGCCACCGCTGCCATTTTTCCAGATTTCAATATATCCTATCATTCCCCTATGCCATGTCACTCTACAGCTTTGTTGGACCTCACAATAGCATTATAAAAATCAGATACTCTACAATTGTCAATTTAGACCATTTCGACCGCGCAGCCTATATACTGTCTTTTTTCGACCACAAGTTCATTCCCATGCTCATCACATGACATGTCATGCTATTTTTTCAGTTCTGAGTTCAAAGCTCGGGATAGAGTGTGACATACCAACATATCAGTTCATCGTCACTTTTTTTGTGTCATACAGCATCATTGACCTTGCTTCTGTGTCTTTGGAACATGTTAATATAGCTGAAAAAACTGAATTGCATGGCTTTTTGGATTTTTTGGAATCGCTTTGAAGGAAAATCGCCTTTTTTGGTGTGTGGGAATGTCACAATCTCTAGTTCAGAGCTTAAAATTTGGTGTGATGTCACGCCATTTTCAGTTCAGTTCAGAGGCTTGTGTGACGTGTGATGAACTTGTGGTCGGAAAAAGACAGTAATCCTGGATAATCTTTGACTCATCAGCACTTTGGAAGTTTGATTGATGCGGTTTCGGCCCTTTTCCACAAGCGGAAAGCTCACAAAAAGCTTGCAAGCAACAACAAAAGATACTGTTTGTGCCCAGCAGGCCTGCAATGAGCTCCATTCAGAGACCATTCATTGGGGTAGGATTTCATTTTGTCAGGTGATACCTAATTATCTCCCCTTCGCTCTTCGCACTCTTTTCTGCAATTTCTTCCATTTTCATATTTTCTTTATATCTGCTCTCTTTGTCCCCTTGCTCAACCTGCGTACATTGGGATTGAATATAAAAAATGAAAATCTAAAAATCTTTGGTTACCGTGGCTTTTGGCATCCAATGTTGAAAGAAAAAAATTTGGACCAGCTTGCAGCAGAGAGAACATGGCTTGCGAGATTGTGTGCTTGCACACTTTTGCTTACGTTTTCGGCCATTTTGGCGGGACGGCACAGCCACCGCAAGCTCCGCAATCAAAATGCCAAACTACTGATGCTATAAATGTTTTAGTACATAATACATTGTTTTATGCCCTAAAACTGCAACAATTCACATTGAGAAGGCACTCGATAGCCCAGAAGACGAGGAGCAGCTAATTCAAACTCCGATATTATGTAACATCGTTTTACTGCTGTTTTCGAGCATGGTAACGACAGGACTAGGGCAGTGCAGCGAAATGCCTTGCGCATTCTGGTCTAATTGCTCTTGGCATACTCAGGTGACACCTTCCAATTACTAGAGTAGTCTGTGTCTTCCAGAGGTGGATCTTATTTCCATTGATTTCATGCATTGGGGCTCGTACTTGCCACTTGGTGGCCTTTAACCCACTGGTGTGACTAACACATTGCCTTCACCTTCTTTCACCTCTATGACTCATCGGAAGCATGCTAAACCAATGTGTTATTGTTTTTTGACTGTCTTGTTGACGAACAAGTGCCTTTAGACATGGGTGTTGTCAGAAAACGTGATAGTCACACTGCGTGACATAACAGTCCCAATCCGTACCAAGTCTCATAGAGTGTAGGTCCAGGGCTCTCAGCTGTCTCTTGGCCTTGAACTATGTTATAATCCATTATGATGTCTGTTATAAAGTACCCCAAGCTCTGGGTGACCACTAGAGGCTGAGCGATTAGCCCTAACCCCAGGGTATCATCTACCGGCTCTACCCCTAAGAATAAAATAGCTAGACATGCCAGGACAATTTCCTGTAGGTATATAGCACATATGAATGAAGTTCCATCCCTTCCAAGAGGTTCTCCAGGGCCTGAATGTATTCTAGGGCCCTTATTTCACAAAATCAGACCTCCTCCTGGTATCTTGCTGCAAGCTTCATGATAAATTTATTGCAATTTTCATATTTGATGAGAATCCCCAAAAAATAAAAAGTTTTTCGGGTGCCTTGTACCGGTTATCTGGTGGCTGTGCCAGGTCACAACATGACACGGCCACTTTTTCATCTGTCTGAGTGCTTTGCTTTTCTCTGCTTTATTTTCACCATGTCTGACGATGATGAGATCCAATTATTAGATGATCCTGTCTGGGGTGACTGTGAGTACATTTTAACCTTGTATAGGCTGTCTGAGACCAGTTCAAGGGGGCTGTAGCATCTTCAACAATAACAAGGGCATTGAGGTCAAAGTCACGTTTTATGCTCTTCCAGACCCACAGCTTCAGACTCGGAAGAACCAGAAGATTATCCCAAAGAACAGGGTCACCTATCTCCATGAAGACTTCCAAATTAGCAACTTTCTGCTCCACTGTGTCACCTCTGTTGAAGGTCTAGAGCTTCTCAATAGCTCCATTCTATATGGGTCTGCCCACAATAAGGATGAAAACAGTTTCAGCCTGAAATACGACATATGCAAGACTAGCTACAAGGAGATAGAGATGTGGAATTCTGACGATTTCAACACCATGATGGACAATATCAGGTCAAAAAACAAGCCTTCTATCATTGTTCGGATCTATGAGCATGAAGTCATCCTTCCAGGAGAGCCTCAACAGGTTATTATCCCAGCTATCACAACTTCTTTCTATTGACCTTCGTTAAGGACAACTGTGACCAGCCAACAGATGAGCTTGAGGAACAAGGGGAACCCAGTGATGATGAGGAGGAGCATAGCCATGTCAGGAAGAGGAAAAAGTCTAATTCGGTATGTCTTGGGACACACTGCATCAAATGTGTATGAATCTGACTTTCATTGACCCAGGATGAGGATGAGGCAGAGCTAGAGCTTCAAGACAGACTCATGCAGATCAAGGATGCTAATAAATGCGAAGATCACCACTGCGAAAACTATCTCAACTGGTGCATCATGCCTGGACCCAATACAGAGCACCTGCCTCTTCATCCCAAGCATTTTCGTATGTGGTCAGCTGCCTGGGTATGCAAGGAATCTCAATTTCAGTAATATCTATCTAACAGCTTTCAGGTCGCTGAAATACCTGGTGTTGACGACAAGAATCCGCCCAATAACAAAATCTTTGACTGTACCACAACCAGTGGGATAGAGGCCAACCGTTCCAGTGGCAGATATGAGTCCCCCTGTTTTGGCTGGCAGCAAAACAACATGAATCTTACATCATCAAGTAAGTACTGCTAGAGACAAGATTTATTTAGAGTGGAATATGACTGGTAAATATGTTAGAATGGTTTTTCTATCATCCATGCCACTGAAACATGAATAGCAAGCACTATTCTTGAGTTAAAGTCTTGAAAGAAGTGCCAATAGTCTTACAATTTGTTCATACATCTCATCTTTGAGCCTCAACCAGCTGCTATTTTTCTACATCTCCGAGTTTTTGTCCAACTAGACCCAAGAGTCTCAAGGCATTCAAGGGGCCTACACAGCTGCTGTGGGATTGGAACAATAAAACAACACATGTCTATTAATCTTCCATTATTCAGATAGAATATCCGATAGTACAGCTCACTGGTCACGCCTGTGTATGGTTAACCAGTTAACCAGGTCATGTGCCTTCCTGTTTTGGAAGGCATTCCCACGGCACTCCCTGCTTGCCGTACTCGCCGTTTATGGCTCATTTGAACTCACAGCCGTCAGTCTGCATCTCGGAGGGTTGGTAGAATGAAGACATAGACTATAAAAACAATATTATCTGGTCATCTTTGATGGTCCAGCACTGCATATATATACTTAGTCTCTTCTTGTGTTTGGTAGACAATCTTGGTCCTCTAGACAAGTTCAAAGCAGAGAGGAAGACGAGACAGGGCCAAGGAGTACTTGAAGTATTTCAATGGCCTTCATTAAGCAGTGACTTCAATGTTGTTAAAGGAGAAAAGACCAATGTGGCGCAAAGCTCACCGTCGCAGGCCGGCAAATGTGAATTTCATCAGATTAAATCACCTCATACTTACAGTTCAATTTGGGGATTAATTTTCGATCTTGAAACCAGCCAGAAAATTGATTTTTGTCTCCTGCCCACACCAAACAGTGCCATAGGTTTATGAAATACTGGACGGCACAATTGGGTGAGTTCACGGAGAATAACTGAATTGTGGCCTCTTGGGATGTAATTCTGGTACTGAGAAGTTTGCATGATATATGCTCAATCATTCAGAGACTCTGAGAGTCACCGTGAGGAGCATTCAATGCAATGATGAGATGATGCTTGTGTGGTGCCTAAGACAGCACCGCAGGCCCAAAAAATGTTGCATTTGTGGTATTTAGTAGCAATAGGTTCAGTGTATGAATTGCTATCACTGGCCCTTTACAGTCTACCTAGCATGAGTGGATCTAACAAATACTCCGCCGCAGGCGGCGAAGAAATTGAATAAATGATGAGCCGGAAGAGTGAAAATACTCTAATATGAACGTGATATATTCAGACAGCTGCATAAAAGTGAATTCTGCAATTGGTTCCTCGTAGTTCTTCATTGGTGGTGCAAATGAAGCCAAAAGTGTATGATGTAATCAGGGCCATTTACACAGCCGGCTCACTGTCAAAAATCATCAATTTATTACTTATCTCCTCCGGTAAGTCCACAGACCCTGTAGTTAACCCATCTTGAATATCTTGATTATACACAGGGTTAACCAGTAAGCCGATAGTACAGACAGCTCTATAAGCGGTATAACATGGTAGAAGAAGACAACACTCAATCCACAGAATGCCCTTTCATGCCATTCACAGCTCCAATAGCTGTCAATTGTAAAGTCTGTTGTATATTACGATGACCATGGAATGTGAGAATGATATCCAACGATAATATGCTCACTCTGGCCACTGAGCCAGTGTCTGAAAGCATCCCAAAGTCAAATTTGATTGTATTTGGTGCTATTTGTTCTGTGCCATATTTCGTCATAGTGCTGCCCTTACTCGCAGGTCATGTCACATCTACAGCAGACTAATTCTACAGTCTTGAACTCGATGATTCACATATCCTGTAGTGACCATTTTTGGCCTATTACCATGGATGACCAACTGCACTGGACATGTGTTATGCTGACAGGGAGGGTCTATGGAGATTGCCAATGAGGCGGACCATGTCAGTCTCATAGAAATAATATGCTAAAGTACCATAGGCTGATTATGAGCACCCTCAGTGCTACTACTAGGAGGGAAATCAGCAAACTCTCTATTCCCTTGAGATATGGCCTTGAGGATAGATAGACTAGTCCTCTATCTTCCAACCGTATATTATATCCGCCCAAGACTATTTATTGGATTAGCCTCGTCTATGCTACCCATGGAGCAAAAGCAGAACCTGATAAACATGATGTCGATAACCAAGGCCGGATAGCTGAGGGCCCATGCGACATTGCCGAGAGAATACTGCCGTACGGAAGTAATGATCCTAATGTGGTATTATCAGGTGGTCACGGAACCAAGTTACCAAGCACCTACTGGCACATGACGATTCGGACTTGTCGATGCTGACATATCTGGTGATGACGATGACGGGCTGACCAATGCAGATGCAAGTGGCGATGAACCTCATTGATGTTGCTACTGATAATGCAAAGTGATTTTTCTCAATATATTTCTCTGTATTTTTCCTGGATAACATGCAATTATAAGACTGTTTGACAAAATTTCCTTTTTGAGTTTTTTTGGTGTCGGGGGCGGGACGATGAGCGGGAGGAGCGGGAAGGAGGAGCGGGAAGGGAGCGGGATACTACCGCCATCAATCATCGGGACACGATGAGCAGACGGTTGTTTTTTTACCGACACCCGAAGGTCACGCGACAGCAAGCAGCCTGAATTCAAAGTCTTTGGATTTATTCATGAGTAGGAAATCTACATAACGGCGTCAAATTAGACCGGTTGTAGCCCCCACACGTCTTATCTGGGACAAATAGGTGTTTAGCAGCCGACGTTGATGCAGAGCAAGGTGACCATCAAATATCAAGGCTGTGACAAGATCAGCGGGCCGGCCGTATTACCGGATTGGGATCTCCGATGCGGCTGGCCACAATTTTGCTCTGTTCCAACAAACGAGCCCACGTGACTGTGGGACTCGTAACACATTAGCGGCCAAAAGGGAGACCGCTACAGCATCCCCAGGTATCGCAGGGCAAGCAAGGCTGCCAGGCACTGAATCACCGGACCCAAGACAACCAACATAGCATATGAATGAGATAGCAGAGATTAAAGATAGCAGGAAGCTGCGAAAAAGCACTGCCGCAGCCATTGTCATGGTCAAAAGCAAAGGCGCTCTTTGCTTGGCCATGTATTCAACATCAGGTGACAACTTTCCCATGGGTTTGAAACCCGGTCCGGGTCTGCATCTGGCCACGGTCGACTCTGCAATACTGACATCATGATATCTACTTGAATCCGGACAGAGGCTTGTAATATACTGTCAGTGTGATAGAAGGTGTTGGTGAAGAGTGGGCAAGAGCGAGGTCTGAAGGCAGGAAGAAAGAGGCAGTGCTGCACGTGCCTATCCCCATTGGGCTCCATCATCAAAGTGGTCTGAATCTTGCTCCCGCCCAACAAACGGTCCACAAGTGGGACTCGTAACCAATACCAGTGTCACGGATATAAATCTTCTTGCTAGCCATCGAAAGCAAGCCAACTCGAACAATGGTGTCAGCATTGACTTCAGTGGTTTAGCCAAGGTGTTCGTCAAGAAGAGGAAATCATCTACCCCAGAGGATCTGGACAACCGTAATGTTCGCGCTGCATCAATCCAACCTATGGCACCACCTCCACGAATGGAACTTGGCACATTCATCACCTTGTACAGCCTTTCACCTGTTATTCATCAACGCCTGATGGATATGGATATTGCTGGACCACATACTTTGAGAAGAATGGACGACAAGGATCTTTTGGAAGGCAGTCTGTCAAAAGGCCAGATTGCAAGCGTTAGAGATGCAGAGGACCGATATTTGCATGATTCTGTTTAGCTTTTGTGTTTCAAACAGTACTTTATTCCGCTCAACCTGTACAATTACTCCAAGGTCTCGTAGTCAAACTGTATGTACAAATCATTCTTGTATTCCTCTTACAAGTATCCTGAATGTCGAAAGAAACCCCATGTCATATTGGGAGTTATCACCTCTGCCGCCTGATACAGCTCATAATAAGCTTCACAAGGACGATAGGAATGTATCCCGCTGTGTTGAAGAATGTTTTTGATAACCGAGAATGCTTGTTCAATGGGATTATAGTCCGGGGAGTATGGAGGTAGATATTCAATAAGACAACCTTGGAAGGATTATCGAGCAGTCCCAGTCATTGAAGACATTGCAGCTTACCATGGCTCTCAATCAGGTCAATGACATCTTGATTCTTGTGGATTCATGCATTATCCATGACGATGATGCTGCGAGGTCCAGGGAATGGAGTGGTGCAAGGCAGCTGGACAAAATAGTTGGTCAATGAATTTGGTGCAAATAGAAAGCAAGTTGAAAGCAAGCGCACCACATCTTCATGAAGAAATTTCATGAAGGTTTCCCTCGTATATGAACCTTTGACTACCCATGCAGCCACAATTCCCTCATCCAGAACCATGCCTCCAACCAAGGAATACCTGGACTTGCAAACAAATGGGTTATGCTCTTGAACACAATGTCCAACAGGGCCACAATCCCAAAGTCTGGCATATGTCCTATCATCTTTTGAGGTCTCGTCAAGAAAAAATAGACAAGCTGGTGAATATCGGCCAATCTGATAAATATATTTGGCACGCTTCTGGGGTGACCTCTCTTTGGCAAGCTTCTGAACCCTCTTGACACTGAGCCCAGCACGCTCAAATGTTCTATGTATGGTGGAGATGGAAACAGGAATGAATCGCTTTTTGGCCAGCACTGCACAATATTCATCGAGAAACATTGTTGGTTTTTAATGTGCCAAATGCAGCAGATATTGGACATCTGGTTGCACCAGCTTTCGAGGACGTCCAGGAGGTAGTGGATTGGCCTTTGTGACAGAGCCAGTTAGGCGGAAGCGTCAGTAGGTGCGATAGAGATGAGAGAGAGAGATTTGGGTCATGCGGGAAATTTCTTTCATGCTGTCCAGGCCACAAGCAATGAGCCGCAAGGCTGTCATTTTATTGTCTGTAGAGGACTTGTTGTAATGAAGGCGCACCATGCTGAACAATGTCAAGCAGTGGTTTGAATCGGTTTGAATCATACAAAATTCTATATTTCCTCGGCCCAACGTGTGACCAGCACAGCCACCGGATAACCGGTACAAGGCACCCGAAAAACTTTTTTATTTTTTGGGGATTCTCATCAAAATATGAAAATTGCAATAAAAAAAGTACACTATGATTTAAAGCCTTCAAAATGAAAAAATTGGAGCCTATTCAGAAACCAATCCAACATGATTTGTGCCCACTACCATTTATTTTGTCCCCGTATCAAAATCTGTTCCGAAAATGCAGCCGCGCCTTAGGTACCGAAAATAGCTGTAAGCACTCCAACACGGACATCGAGACAAGAAAAGGTAATGGAAAAAATCACCAGCACACCGGACCACTACGCCATCGGAGGGAATCAATATTCATTGGAAAATGCTCCTACATGGTGGTTCAGAATAGATCATCGCCATACTGGAGCAAAGCAGAGACAAGGGCAGGATATTGTCGTAGATTCAGGACTCCAAGAGAGATGAAATAAAACAATGAATTGTGTTTGGACCTGAGAGCTTGTGGGCGGTCAAACGAATGAAGAACAAGTACATCGCGGCTAGTATATAAGTCAGAGATAACTGTATGATGTGAAGATAATCAAAAGATGGATCCGGAGTACCTATACGCATTTGGCTTGAATCTGATCTGTCCGCCAATACAGGAACAGACATATTACATCACAAAATCTGGTACGTGAAATGTGCTTCCTGGATCAGGGCTCCGAGAGGTCCGAAAGGTCGTGAAATATTACCAATGAGAGTGTTCGAGTCTGAGTGAATTTGACAGTGTGTATAGTTAATAGGACCCCTCTGACCCCCAACCCGACCTCTTCTGGGAAGAACTTGAGACCAGAAAAGCAGTACCTCGGACTGGTGACTGGAGAGCCTCAGTATTATACTGATTCCACTGGACTCTGGGGTGCAAACATAGCACCTGGAAGCAAGTATTAGGTATCTGTAAAGTCACCTGGTTTCACGTGTCAGACATCACCTTTTGGACTAGGTATCTGAATAAATGTTGAAAAGTGAGTTTATACCGACCAAGTTGGAAAGCCTAAAGCGTCATGATAAAAAGTGTGAAACTCTTCCTCTCCGCTGCTCGTTCATTCCTGTCTTTGGATTTGATTTTTCATATCAGGTCCCCTCAGTTTGTTCTCAGATCGACGTGATTATACTGTATTCTCGCGAGGTCAGTGTGTCTGTATTCCAACCTGGAATTGTTGAAGCTCCTCTGTTGCCATTATAACGTGTTTACCACATCTCCGAGGTCTTGGTAATTCCGCGTTTGCCTCCGTGCGTCTATCTCCTGTCCCAGATCGTTTTTCCACTTGCCTGTTTTTCGGACATCAACTCATTCACGGTGAATCCTCGGATTCAGGCTGGCTGCATCGCAGTTCATCGCATATTTCCTGTCCCACTCCATGATCGGACACTTATAATTAATTATGATTTACACCAATCAAAAAATGACAGTCCGATCAGATCAGATCCTTCGGCCCTCGGCAATGGATACCCGTGGATGCTCCTTGACGAAAACCTGCTTCATGGAGAGAGTGGTTGTGAGACTGATAAGTCTTGTTGCTCTCAAGGATTATATTACTCAAGGTAAGGTTTACTATGAGCCAAGTTTACACAACAACGCACTTGTTGAGTGGCTTTACGGTACCCAGGGGTTTGTGTTCTATTCCAGTCTTGAAAAATGATGTTTTGTTTCACCGACAGGCAGTCGGAGCCGCCGAGATTACGATGTCAGTGGTCAGCATAACCATGTGCCTGCTTTACGCACCAGCTTGAAAGTTTAGGCGTTCCAGTTAGCCCGATCAGTGACATCCCATCAACCCCCCTCAATCACCGGCAGCTCCATCAACAGCAAATTGAGTCTGGGCTGGTTCAAACTTGACTTTCGATTCTCTTTATCTCAGGCCTTCAATGGCCAAGTACTCCCAAATCACGATGATCCTCCTTGGTATATGATCTCAAACCAACTGCACTCAAACCGGAATGATCTTTGATTGCCCTCTGCATAGCTTTTCCGACAGTCATGGTATGTTCCACACTTTGAGCGCTGCACAGATTCTGGCAGCTACATGTGTGTGTGTCTTGAAAAAGATGTCGGAAGGTCCTTGTGAACGATGGCTCAGAATCATTATGCCTGCACTGCTCCAAATTTGCTCAGCATTTCGGTCTTCGACCACATAGAACTCAATATACGGTGACCCACCAGTGCCTAGAACGGTAATGTGTGTATCCGACCCGAACTATGCAGAAGTACAAGAGCTTCGGGCTGCAAGCAACATTCAGTATCAACATCCTAACCTCCTCTCAACTCTTCTAGGCAATTCTCAACTTCTCGAGTCAATATGTCCTGGAAATCAAACATTAGCCCTGTGATACCCAACAGACTCTTCGTGGGCAAGTCAGTACTTCTGCTGATTTTTACAACTGAGCACTGAGATCAAATTTTATAGCATCACAGCAGGGCGATCTGCTCGTTCATTGTCTGAACACAGAATCACGCATGTACTATCTGTCTGTGCCGATGAAATCCCTGCCCAGAGCTCCAGCTCTCGGATACATCATATGCGAATTAACGTCCCCGATGTCGACTATGCGGATCTTTTGATCCATTTGCCTTCTGCAGTCCAGTTTATTGACCAGGCACTGAAGAATGGTGGCGTAGTCCTAGTACATTGTGTCCAAGGGATCTCGCGAAGTCCAGCTGTTGTGGCGGCCTATGGTATGTGATCTTGTGTCAAAATCTGCCCAGAAACTCACTTTTGGATAGTCATGTGGGCTCGAAGGATGAACGCGACCCAGGCGCTGGATTTTGTGAGATCAGGTCAGTGTTTTTCTCGTTTTGTCTCCGTGTTCTAAGTATATTTTACACAGTACGAGATACTATCTGGCCTAATGCTGGATTTCAAGAGCAGCTTGTTTTGTACGAGCTCTGCCAATATCAACCGAGTCCACAAAACGGCATATATGCCAGTTGGAGGACGCAACTGAATCGTCGACTTGCGGCTTCTGGTCTACGCTGAGTATCCAGTAATGTCTTTGGCTCTTCTTTCAGTTTGTTAGGGCTGGTTGTTACATTTCATACATACTGTATATCTTCTTGAACTCAAGATGTCTTATTTATTCTCCCTCCCCGTTTGTATGAAACCTCTTCCTTGATTCGGCTATTCACTCGCTCATCTTCGACCAGCATGAGTTCATCCTTTGGGCTAGACTTCTCCTTTCATTTGTCCCAGTGTTTGATCTTTTCATAGCGTATGCCTGAGTTCTATTTTCTTCCAGATGTGGTGAGACTATAGTCGTTAAACTTCCTCAATCCCGATCCACATCGCTGAAGACTCAAGATATAAAGTTTCACGCAGAGCCTGATGGTGATTCTAGTACTATTCAACACACTCTGAGTCCTGCGAACTCCATTTCACTGGTGAGTGAGCATCAACACCGAGAAGTGAAATCAATCACGCGTTTGCCGCAGTCTCACCAGACTATCCTGTCCTACATCTAGACTTGGATTTCAAATTGTGCGGGAATTACACCATGGCCTGCTCAGAATTTTTATATCTATGTTGCGTCACTGCGGCAAAATAACAGTCCAGTTGAAGATCACATTTCCTTCAGTGTTCACGAGAGTCGGTATAGTACAAACAAGTAGACCAGCGTATAAACTCACTTTTCATCTATTCAGATACCTGATCTAAAACCCATCTTTCACTGCAAGACTGCCCATCCCTCAACATGGACATCGAGACAAGAAAAGGTAACGAAAAAAATCATTAACCTATAACATTACGCCATCAGAGGGAATCGACCCCTCAACGTCTAGAAGAGTAAACGATTTGACAGTGGTACTTTCTTAGTTCTGGGACGGCTGGGTTTGTGAAACATTGAGCTATGAACAGAGAGCCTCTTGGACAGCCAGAAGTAGCTGTACTTCCGTACATCCGTCGTCTCTGAATTATAAGATTCAGCGCTCCTGCAACGCTAGCCCATCTTTCATTGCAAGGCTGGCCCATCCCTCAACACAGACAGAGACAAGAAAAGGTATCAAAAAAACTGAAACAATATATCTGGATCCTACACCATCAGGGAATCGAACCCTAAACGTTCAGAAGAGTAAACGATTTCGCGGTGGTACTTTCTGGAACGGTTGTGGGGGCACTTTCTAAGGACATCTTATGGGCATGTTGACGACATCCTATGGGTATGTTGGTTAAGATGTTGTTGGAAGCTTGAACCAGAAAGCCTCCTAGACACCCAGCACCTTACCGTTTTCGGAAATACACCAGGGACACTTCGGCCGAACCTCCGACGGACGAAGATTCCGAAAGTGTCGTCGAGAGGACCAGGATTCCGACAGTGTCAACTGACTCCGGTGCGAAAGCGCGCACAGACTCCGGAGGCGCTGTCGAGGGGATCGAGACTCCGAAAGCGGAAGCGTGGACAGACTCCGGTTCGAAAGCGTAAACAGCTCCGAAAGCGGAAGCACAGACAAAGCGTGGACAAACAACAAACGACCGCTTTCCGAATGTCCTGATTTGACATAGGTTACAGGCCATATCAAAACTCCTGCTCTTGGTCGGAGCTCAAATTTACACAAGCTTCGACAGCCTATATATTGGAGGAGCCGCTTATGCCTATGAGGGTAGTCATGGAGCTGTGGAGCTGTTTAGGTTCAGACCCCACCAAACAAGGGCGGTTTTTGCAGTGGCCTATGGATTTGATATCGCCTGTATGGATCTGGTTTGGCATCGATTGTGTTCCGGATTTGGTATAGATTAGGGATTATGGATTTGGCATAGATTGTGGCGGTTTGGGTTCGATCGTTGCCTGATCTGAATTTCTAGCGCTAGCGTCGCTGATCTGGTTTCTAGTGCTAGTGTCGCTGATCTGATTTGGGTCTACTGCAAAAGGAGATAGCATCTGATTTGGAGCCACTGCGAGAGGAAGTTTGGGGCCACTGCGAGAGGAAGATTTAGGGCCACTGCGGAAGGGGAATAGCGCAGTCTGTTTCCATGGGCTGTGAAAACAAAGTGAGGACCGATGAGAGCGTACGTCTTTTCGTGTCTATGTAGTCCTTTCTCGTGCCCGCCCTCAACTTCGGTGATGGTATTGCTTGTGATTCACGGATGGTATTGCTTGTGATTCACGGAGGTATTGCTTGTGACTCACAGAGGTACTTATTGCTTGTGGTTCACTGATGGGCTTGTGATAGATTTGAACGACGACGTCGTCGACCTTGCTACTCAAATTATTACCCTCGTCTACTGAAATTATCCCCTCGTCTCGAATTCGGAATTATCCCTATCTTCTACCCCCCTTCTAGTACTATCTAAGTGTTAGTACCCCTCTTCTAGTGTTAGTGCCATGGAGACCGATACGGTCCTAGTAATCCTGTCTTGTCTACCCGCTGATCGGAGCCGCCTGTCAGTTGATCGTGGCCCGCCTACCCGTTGATCGTGGCCTGCCTACCCGAGAGGCTACCTATTGCGCGATTCGTGGCGCATCTGATTCCAGTTGAGATCTATGTATCGAAGAGTGTTCGGAATCTATCGAACTGCGGTTGGAATCTATCGAAGAGCGTTTAGAATATCGAAGAGAATGAGCGGTTGGAATTTCAAAGAGAAGAGCGTTCGGAATGCATCTGCTGTTACAACCGTACAATTACCTATAAGTAATAACCGACGCAATTCCTTGGTCCTCGTTCCAGATTCCTCAGGATCCATTCTGAGATTCCCCAGAGCAACCTCATCGTCGTGTCATACTGTCGTGTCGTTTACAACCTCATCATGTCGTCGTGTCGCTGAGGATCATCACTGTCGTGTCGCTGAATCTGTCTACGTCACTATATCATCACCGACGACTCATAGTATCATCACCGACTCCTCACAGTAGCGTCACCGACACGCCACAGTATCATCACCGACGCCACAGCACGTTGATGATTCACGACACCAGCACGTTGATGATTCAGACGACACCAGCACTCGATGCTAAGGCCCAGGGGATTGCTGTAGGTAAGAATCTACTTCCTCGGGTGTCAAGAATGAGGTTCCTCGGGTGCCGAACGAGAATGAGGTTCTTTGGATGTCAAGAATCAGGTTCCTCGAATGCCCCGAATTAGGTTCCTCGGGTGCCGAACGAGAATCAGGTTCTTCGAATGCTCCGAACGAGAATGAGGTTCTGAGGATGTCAAGAATCAGGTTCCTCGTGCCTCTACAGTATTGGGCGTATACGATTCATGCAGCGATATCTTCTCTGCAGACGACACCCAAGCTATATCGAAATCCAAGTTACTTATAACGACACCAAGTTATAACGAGACGAGATCTAAGTTACAACGACACCAAGCTACAACGACACCAAGCTATAACGAAACCCAAGTTACTTGTAACGACACCAAGTTATAGTGAACGGCGCGGTAGGGCTTTCAAGGCGTTTGTGAGAAGAAGGTATACGAGACTCCGTTAATCAAGCATTGTAAGTAATGCAATATCATATCAAGCATCATAAGTGTGATGGCAGTCGCTTGTAATAATCGCCTGTCGTGTGTAATAATCACCTGCCGCTTGTAATAATCACCTGTCGCTTGTAATAATCGCCTCTCGCTTGTAATAATCACCTGTCGCGCGAATATCACTGTCGCACGAATATCACTGTCGCACGAATATCACTGCTTCTCCTCCTCGACAACACTACCGTGAGCGCGTGTGACAACACTAACATGAGCGCTTGTGGAAGCGCTGAGGTATCTTGTGAAGCGCTCGTGCCCAAAAAGGTATATTTCGCCTAGCGGGAGGTATCTTTTGCCTAATGGAGAGTCTCTTTTGCCTAATGGGAATCCATTGCTTTTTGTATACTTGATATGCCCGTCTTTTGTAAGTAAGATGGGATGCGATATCATCTGTGCTTCTGCTTCCTGGATGGATGGATAGATGGAAAATCCCGGAGAGGCGACGTAGAGAATCCCGGAGAGGCGACGTAGAGAATCCCGGACAGACGACAGAAAATCATCCCAGACAGAACAGGCGACGTAAAAGCTCCCAGATACGTAAAGATCCCAGACAGACGACAGACGACGGGTATCCTTGACAATCAGTTCGTGGCGTATTTAAGCTCCGTCCGTCAGTCGTGCCTGCGCCACCGGGATCTCCCGCACCGACGGAGGGCGGAAGCAGAGGTCACACGACCTACCGAAAGAAAGGTCCACCGTTTCACTCTCGCCGAAGGATGAGCTCCTCGTACGATGAGCTCTAGTGCCTTTACGTATAACTATGCCCTTGCCGTCCCGATGCCGTATTGCCTTTGCCGTCCGATGCCGTATTGGCTTTACCGGCCCGATGCCATACAGTAGTGGCGGCCCCGCCGCCGCATTGACGAACCTGCAGGATTTTTTTGCGCCCCGATACTGTATCGCCTTTGCGGTCCGATGCCGTATTACCTTTGCGGTCCGATACAGTAGTGCCTTTGCTGCCCCGCCTTTGTCGTCCCGACGCCGCATTGACGAGCCTGCAGGATATTTAATTTGCCGAAAATATAGGTACGCTGCCGAAAATATAGGTACTCTGCCTAAAAAGTCATTCTACAGCGGATTTTCGCAAGTATGTACTCTTGGAATGCACCATTATGTACTACTTGATTCGAAAGGAAACGCTCAGAAATGAGGCCGGAAACGCTCAGAAATATTATTATTATTTGGTCACACGAGTCCCCAAGGTCGCACGCCCCACCCTTGAAGGTCGCACGCCCCAACCCTCGTCACGCCCATCACCCACCTGTCACACGCTATTATCTCTGTCTTGCCCCTCGGCGCTGTCACGATTCCTCCTCGCCTGCGCAGCCCAAACCGAGGAAAAAGAGAGCTTGGACGGATCTGCGTTGATTTTGGGTTGATTTAGCGATTCATTCAGCGTTATTCAGCGATTCAGCAGCGTCGATAGAACTTTTTTTTCATTTCAATTTCGACGAAAGCATACGACATATCCAGCATTCCTCTCGAGAAATATCTCCCAATCCCTCATTTCCACCAAACCCACCAAACCACCAATCCCTTAACCACCAGTCTCCTCGAAACCACGAATCCCCTAACCACGAATCCGCTCGAAGAAAAAGATGGCGACGTATGCAGCGCTGAACAAGGTTCCAGAGGATACGGAAGCGACGGCGTCGTCGCATCGTCCAACCACAGCAACGAACGCAACGAACGCAGAGACGTATCGTCCACCGACAGCAGAGACGTCGCATCGTCCACCGACAGCCGAGACCTCGCACCGCGGATCCACTCGAGCGACAGGTCCACGAGCTCGCCCGCTTTCTATGCCGCCTCAGACGTATTCGACGGCTGCTGGCGAGGATTCGACGGCTCGAAATGAATCGAGCAGACGCCCGAGGGACGAATCGACAGCGCGCAGCGACGGCACAGCGACACCGGGCACCAAAGCGCCGCGACGGACGAATAGGACATTGGGCGATTATACGCTGAGCAAGACGTTGGGGGCTGGGAGTATGGGGAAGGTGAAGTTGGCGACGCATAATGTTACTGGGGAACAGGTGATTGATTTCTTTCTTTCTTTCTTGTTCTTCTTTCTTTTCGTTTTTCTTCCGTTTTCTTCGTTCTTCTTGTTCTTGTTCCTCTTCTTCGTTTTTCTTGTTCTTCTTCGTTTTTCTGTTTTCCGTTTTGGTTTTGGTTTTCGTATCGGCGCATTGCTCAGATTTTTTTATTTTATCACAGCTAGCCGTAAAGATCCTGCCGCGCGTCCACCCCGCCGCCCCGCCCTCCTCATCCAACGGCGCTCCCTCCTCCTCCTCCTCCGACGCCAAACAAGCCACACGAGACGCTTCGAAAGAGATCCGGACGCTGAGGGAGGCGGCGTTGTCGATGCTCCTGCACCACCCGTACATCTGCGGCATGCGGGAAATGATTATACACCAGCATCATTATTACATGGTTTTCGAATACGTCAATGGGGGGCAAATGTTGGATTATATCATCAGTCATGGGAGGTTGAGAGAGAGGGTTGCGAGGAAGTTTGCGAGGCAGATTGGGGGGGCGTTGGATTATTGTCATAGGAATAATGTTGTGCATCGGGGTGAGTCGTTCATTTTTTATTATTCAGAAAGAAATGGAATGCTAATTAATGAGGTCGTTGCAGACCTCAAAATCGAGAATATACTCATTTCGCAAACGGGGAATATCAAGATTATCGATTTCGGGTTGTCGAACCTCTACGACCCCGTCGACCACCTTGGGACGTTTTGCGGGTCTCTGTATTTCGCAGCGCCGGAACTGCTTAATGCCAAGGTGTACACGGGTCCCGAGGTGGATGTATGGAGCTTCGGAGTGGTGCTGTACGTCTTGGTATGCGGCAAAGTCCCATTCGACGACCAGAGCATGCCAGCTTTACATGCAAAGATCAAACGAGGCCATGTCGAGTATCCAGTTTGGTTAAGCGCCGGTGCGTATTTATTCCTCTCTTTCATCTTATTATATCTTATTGCGCCGCAGAATGCAAACACCTCCTCTCCCGAATGCTCGTAACCACCCCCGCCCTGCGCGCCTCCCTCTCCGAAGTCCTCTCGCACACCTGGATGACCCGCGGCTTCCCCGGCCCCCCCGAAACGCACCTCCTCCACCGCGAGCCCCTCCGCCCAGACGAGCTCGACCGAACCGTCATCGCCCAGATGAAAGGCTTCGAATTCGGCTCGGACGCCGAAATCGAGGCGAAGTTGCTCAAAGTGCTTCAATCGGAATCATACAACCGCGCTGTGCAGTATTGGGAAACCAAACGGAGTCATCAGCATATCCCGCGATGGGGCGAGTCTGCTACCGTCGTCGCTAATATCGGCGCGACGAATGGAAAGTCGAAATCGAATTCGAGTCTGGCGACGTCGTTTGATGAGAAGGAGCAGAAGAAGTCGAGGAGGTTTTCTGGGTTTGATTTTTATCGCCGGAAATTGTTTTCGCCTGGGTCGTCGCCGCCCTCGACGCCTCTATCCTCTCCTCCCGGCTCTTCGACGTATCTGGGGAAGAATGGGGGGAACGGGGGGGAGAAGGAGCCGGTGGACCCGACGCGGGGGTTCCATCCGCTCATATCGATGTACTTTTTGGCGAGGGAGAAGATTGAGAGGGAGAAGGTGTATGGGACGGGGTATTTTGCGAATTCGCAGATGTCGGTTGTGGATTCTGCGGCGGCCAACGTGGTTACTCCGACGACGACGACTCAATATCCTTCGACGACGACGGCGCACCCAGAGGACAACGTCAAACCGGATTACTCGATGAACCTCCCGCGCCTCCCCGCCCCAGCGACGTCGCACGTTTCGGGTATGGCATACGAGAATGTGGCGACGCCCTCCCCGACGTCGACGTCGTTTCCGCAGCCTAGGACGAGGGATTTGGGGTTGCCGGCGACGACGGCGGCGACGACGACTGCAAAGAGAGATACGACAGCGAGGGATACGACGACGACGACGACGAAGGATACGTCGCGGTTGCCGCCCCCATCGCCATCGCTCCCTCGCGCGCCCCCCGCTAGCACCCATCGACGCTCGCACTCTCTCTCCCAGCGCCCCACCGTCCTCCGCGGCTGGGGTCTTTTTGGTGGACGGGACGGTGGTGGTGAGGCGGAGCCGCCGAAGACTGTGGGGCCGGAGATGGTGACGTTTGCGGATAAGATTGATGAGGAGGGGCGGTTTGACCACCAGGAGCCGGAGACGGAATACGAAGACAAGGAGAAAGAACAGCATTCGAAAGACCAGCAACATTCCACTTTCACCGCCGGCGCCACCCTCGTCCGGAAATTCGGGACTCTCCTGGGAGCAAGGGGCGGGGACGGCGAACGGAGGAGTCGGGGGACGATTTTGGGGTTGTCGCCTAGGCCGTCGAGGGAGTATGGGTCGTTGTCGAGGGGGTCGACAAAGGAGTCAACGAAGGAGAAGGAGTCGACTAAGGAGAAGGAGGAGGAACAAACTGTCGAAGAGATGTTGGAAAAGGAGAAACCGTCAACACCAAAGTCACCTCGGAGCGTATCGCACAGCCAGAGCCAGCCGTTTGGCAGTGCTCATCGACGGGCTGCGACGATTCTGGATCCGTCGGGGAATCGGTCGGCGAGGAATGACGATTCGATTCGGTCGAGGAATGACGATTCGAGTCGGTCGAGGAATGACGATTCGCTTCGGTCGAGAAATGACGACTCGATTCGGTCTGGGTCGACGAACCGGTCGAGACACGAGAGGAGGAGCTCGACGGGCGCTGCGCTGCTTTCGGGGGCGGCGGGAGGGACGGTGGGGAGGCATCGGAGGCCGTCGACGGGGTATACCAGTAAGCCGGATTATGCGGCCATGTCGAGCAAGGACCAGAAGCCTTTCTCGCGCACCGACGACGAGAAGCACACTGGCATCGACGAAGAGATGTCGGAGAAGCGGGAATTGGAGAGACAAGAGGAGGAGGGGGACAAGGAGACGGACGACGAGAGGATGTATGAGAAGGATAAGGATTTCAAGCCGGTGTTTTTGAAGGGGTTGTTTAGGTTAGTTGGATTTTGTTCTTTCTTTCGTCTCCTTCTTCCCTCTCTCGACTTTTTCCCTCTTTCGTCTCATTGGTCTCTTTCGTCTCTTTGGTCTCCCTCGTCTCCTTCGTCGTCCCATTCTAACCCCTCCACAGCGTCGCCACTACCTCCACGAAATCCCCTCCCGCGATCAAAGCCGACGTCCGGAGGGTCCTGGATAGGATGCAAGTGCAGTATCGAGAGGTTAGGGGAGGGTTCGAGTGTATACATTTACCGTCGATTGATTTGACGTCGGTTAATGGTGAGTCGTGTTCGTTTGTTCGTTGTTTGGTTGTTCTTGTTCTTGGTCTTGTTTTTGTTCTTGTTCTTGTTCTTGTTCTTATTCCTGTTCTCGTTCTCGTTCTCGTTCTCGTTCTTCATCTTGTTCTTGGTCTTGTTTTTGTTCTTGTTCTTGTTCTTGCTTCTGTTCTTGTTCTTGTTCTTTTTCGTCGTCTTGCTCTCGTTCTTTCCTTGTCCTTGTTCTTCATCTTTCTCTTTCTCTTGTTCGTCTCGTTCCTGTCCGTCTAACGAATCTCGTAGGCCCCTCGCACCACCAACAAGCCTCCTCAGGCTCCGAACCCCGCCCGTCCCTCGTGAAAAAGGCGTCCAAGATGTCGTTTGGGATGAAGAGGAGGGATAAGGAGGGCTCGGTTCGGGATGCGTCTACTTCGAATCGGGATGGGTCGACCTCAAATCGAGATAGAGACGCGTCGACTTCGAATCGAGATAGAGCCGCCTCCACATCAATCCGCGACACATCCTTCGACACCACCACCACCACGACCCGAGCCGTAGAGTCGAGACCGTCCGCTACGCTCGGTGCTACACCCTCCAGCGGCTCGTCGAGCTTTTTCAATGTGGAGAGGGCGAAGGATGGTGCTGGTGCTGGTGCTACGAAGGATGTTGGTGGTGCTGGTGCTAGAGCGAAAGATGGTGGTGTTGAGATTGATGTTACGCCGCCGTCGCCTTCTTCTTCCCCTTCGCCTTCTTCCCCTGCTTCGTCGCCTTCTTCTCCAACCCCCGCTTCGCCGTCGACCGCCTCGCCCTCGACGACACCGACGAGACCAAGCGCAGACTCCCCAACGACGACGAGAGAGTCACCGACGAAAGGGAGTAAATCGAAGGTGTTGCCGCCTATACCGAGGGATTTCGCGCATCAGGGTACTGCGGGCCAAAGAGAGGCAGCGAGTCCTTCTTCGAATGCGACTGCGAGTTCTAATTCGAATGCGACTGCGACACCGACCCAGAACCAGCGTCCGACGACGCCAGCGACGCCTACGACAGCTCGAGGACAGAGCCCATTGCGAGGACAGAGCCCGATGCCGACGGGCGAGGTCGACCGGGCGGTGTTTGAGAGTATGGGGAGCAATTCGATGAGTGTGAGGTTTGAGATTAATATTGTAAAGGTGTGTTTTTTTTCTTCGTCTTTTTGGGTTCTTTTTGGGTTCTTTTTGGGTTTCGTGGTTTCGTTCGCGGGGCTTGGGGTTGGGTTGGTCTTTTGTCGGGGTTGTTTCGTCTTTCGTCTTTGTTGTTCGTCGTTCGTGGTTTCATCTTTCGTCGGGGTTATTTTGGTCTTTGGTCTTTGGTCGTTGGTCTTTGGTCTTTGGTCGTTCGTCGTCTCTCATCGCTGTCATCCCATATTTCCATTTTTCTTGTTTGGCTCGTCCTCGTTTTCTTATTTCGCTCGTCCTCGTTTTCTTATTTCGCTCGTCCTCGTTTTCTTGTTTCGTTCGCTGCGCTCGTCTTCCTGTTTCGTCGCATTGCGTTGTCGTCCCGTGGCTGTGTTGCTTTGTCAGTCATGTCTCCGCCTTTTCGATTTGGCGCCTGGTGTTCTGCCGGCGGTCGTTCTTTGGTCTCGTGGCACTCTTCGCTCTTGTTTCGACTCTTCGTTCTTGTTTCGACTTTTTGCTCTTGTTTCGTCGACTTGTTCCTTGTTCGTCGAGCTCTGATGTCTTTCCTTGGCTCTTATTTCCGTCTTTGTCCTTTTCTGTTCTTCTTCCTTGTTCCTTCTTGTTCTCTTGTTTCCTCGACCTCTTGTTCCTCTTTTCTTGTTCCTCTCTTCTTGTTCTCTTATTGCTCTCTTGGTTTGTCAACGTCTTGTTTCTTTCTCTCTTGTTCTCTACGCTCTCTCCCTTCCTTCTCCTTCCTTTCTTCCCTCGCTCGCTCCCTTACTAACCCTCCCCTCCCAGGTCCCATGGCTCCCCCTGCACGGCATCCAGTTCCGGCGCGCGGGCGGCGACGGCTGGCAGTACCAGATGCTGGCGAGGAGGGTGTTGACTGAGTTGAAGTTGTGACGAGGGGGTGTTGTGGTGTATTCGGATTGGATTCACCCCCATTGTCCTTGCAGCCATCCCCATAACGGTTCGACCCTACTTTAACGGTCCGACCCTACTTTTTAGCGGCTCGACCATACTTCATTCGAGCCTGCTTTTCAACGGTCCAAGCCTACTTTTTAGCGGCTCGACCTCTTTTTAGTGGTTCGACCTTACTTTTTAGTGGATCGACCTTACTTCGACTATTGCTATAGGTCTTCGTTTTCTCGTCGGTATCTTCGGTTACTTTCGCTAGACCCCTCCCTTCCGTATTGCTATTCGCTCGCTATTTATGTTTTTTTTTTCTTTTTTCCATCATCGTTTCGTCTTAACATACCGTGTCATTGTTCGTCTTAACATAACCATAGGCTCATTTCGTTAACAAAGCGTCTCATTGCTCGTCTTAACATAACCATAGGCTCATTTCGTTAACATACTGTCTCATTGCTCGTCTTAACAAAGCGTCTCATTGCTCGACTTGGCATAACATTTCGTCAACGTACGCTCCTCGATGTTCTCTTCTTATCTTAACCACGCATAGGTTTCGCTCTTATCATAACCACGCATAGGTATCGGTCGTCGCGAAGTGCTGCTGCTCTTTAAATAACTATTTCGTTGGCTTGAGCATGCTATTTCGTCGTCGTCTTGACCGTGCTATTTCGTCGTCGTCTTGACCGTGCCAAGTATTTCATCGTCTTGAGCGTGCTATTTCGTCGTCGTCTTGAGCGTGCTATTTCGTCGTCGTCGTCGTCGTCGTGACCCGTGGTTCCCCGATGCATGGCATTTTGGGTATAAAAGAATACGATACTGTACGTGTCGAAAGAATAGGGTACTGTACGTGTCAAAATCAAAAGAATGCGATGTGTCCAAAGAATACGTACGATATGCCAAAGAATGCGATACTGTACGTGTCCAAAGAGTACGATACAATCCATGTTTTCGGTGAAGGAGGTTAGGTATTCGGATTCTTGGAAGGAGGTTAGGTATTCGGATTCTCGGAAGGAGGTTAAGTTCGGATTTTCAGAAGGAGGTTAAGTATTCGGATTTTCGGAAGGAGGTTATCGGTCGAGGGAGTTTGGGTCCTTGGGAGACTGTGCTGCTTGATACGAGGGGGTCATTGTGGTGAGATACACAGCAGTCATTGTGGTGAGATACGAGGGAGTCATTGTGGTGAGATACACGGCATCATTGTGGTGAGATACGAGGCTTCATTGTGGTGATCGATAAATGCAAGGATTGACTCTGATCTTGGCTCCATCGACGAGCTATCAGGGCACTCGAGGGACGACTGTGAGCACTTGCCACTCGAGGGGTGACTGTGAGCACTTGCCACTCGAGGGACGACTGTGAGCAGTGAGCACTCGAGGGACGACGATGCTCGAGGTACGACTCGGAGGAGACAATATGCGACAAGAAGAAGAAGGACGAGTGAGCTGACCGATACAACAATGACAACAAGGATAGACAATAATAACAAGGATAGATACGACAAGAAGAGGTCAGATGTGACAAGAAGAGGTCAGATGTGGCAAGAAGAGGTCATATGTGGCAAGAAGAGGTCAGATATGACGAGAAGAGGTCAGATACGACAAGAAGAGGTCAGATACAACACCAAGAAGGATAAGCTGACCGACGACGGCTTCGATGCAAAGCCGGGCGGCTAGAATCCCTGGAGCTTATAGAAATAGTATTTCCTGGACGTTAAAGAAATAGAACTTCCAGAACGTTGGGAAAATAGAAATGGAACTTCCGTGGAGGCTATGTAAAGAAAAGCGGCAGCATTATTCAGCGCGGAGGAACACCTCGATATTCGGTGCGGAGGAACGCCTCGATATTCAGTGCGGAGGAACACCTCGATATCCAGCGCGGAGGAACACCTGGATATCCAACGCGGATCGGAGGAAGACCGCGACGGTTTGCTTCATTCTTCATGACTGTGTCTTCTTGGGAAAACGAAGATAGATAGCTGTAATATTACTAACAAAATACATGGCTCTGATAACAAAGTCTTGACAGTATCAAGTACTTACCTGATGTGGTGTCCCCTCCATTGTGACAATATACTTGTCGAAAAATGGCAATGTACTTATCGGAAAATGACAACGTACTTATTGAAAAATGACAATGTACTTATCGAAAAATGACAATGTACTTTTTCGAAACTCGCGATCTGAACTTTTCGAAACTCACGATCTGAACAACTTTCATTGTTATTTGTATATCATTGTAAAGTAACAAGACCAGCTGCAGTGGTAGCCATTCATCACAATAAAACTCCTCAATCCAATTCCTCAATCTCCAAACTTCGCTTTCCCTTGACAGCGCCTGCGATACCATTGGCGACGTTGACAGCAACACCAGCGGCATCAACAGCTACACCAACTTTCTCGGTCTTGGATGTCCTGCTGGCATGATGGGCTTTCGGAGCCCGGGCCTCCAAATCAATGCCAATACTCCTGAAAGTTCAATCAGCTTAAATGATTTTGATCGACTCGAGCAAGGGATACGTACTCAAGATCACGCTTGCCCTTGACGGCGTTGACGATACCGTTGGCGGCATCGACGGCGACGCCAGCGGCATTGACAGCTACGCCGACTTTCTCGGTCTTGGATGTCCTGCTGGCATGATGGGCTTTCGGAGCCCGGGCCTCCAAATCAATGCCAATGCTCCTGAAAGTTCAATCAGTTTAAATGATTTTGATCGACTCGAGCAAGGGATACGTACTCAAGATCGCGCTTGCCCTTGACGGCGTTGACGATACCGTTGGCTGCATCGACGGCGACGCCAGCGGCATTGACAGCTACGCCAACTTTCTCGGTCTTGGAGGTTCGGCTGGCATGATGCGCTTTGCCGGCGCGTCTCGCAAGGGTCGCAAGCTTGAGCGTACTGATCTTCGACGGTTGGCGATGGTGGGGTTTCACAAGTGGAGCATTTGTGTTCAAGAGAGCACCGGGAACCTGTATGACTCGAGCTTCCAACTCGACATCACTGGAAATCTGAATTAGAGGATGTCACTGGGCGAACCGGGTTGGACTACGTACTCGATATCGCGCCTTGCCTTGGCAGCTACGATGCCGTTGACGACGTTGACGGCAACACCAGCTGCATCGACGGCTGCGCCGACCTTGTGGGTCCTGCTACCATGATGAGCTTTTCCAGCCCGTCTCGCGATCTTCGGACCATGGTTATGGAGCTTGTGATGTGTGGGGAATTCCCTCATCATCGGCGGGACTCGGGCCTCCAAATCGATGCTGGGACACATTTGAGTCAAAAGTGATTTATTTGAGAGTCAGAAAACATACTCGACGTCACGCTTGCCCTTGACGGCGTTGACGATGCCGTTGGCGGCATCGACGACGACACCGGCAGCATTGACAGCGACACCGGCTTTCTCGGTCCTGCTACCATGATGAACTTTGCCTGCTCGGCGTGCTGCAAGTCTCGGTGAGTGGTGGTGGTGGTGCTTGGGTCCTGGGAATTGTCGGGCCTCCAAACCAGACTCCTCAGATCTGGTACATGAGACTCAGTACGAGAATTTCACGCTAAAACGGCTCGAGACTCACGAAACTGGGGCGGCGAGAGTGTTGGTAGAGCTCAAAGCCACGACGGCAAAAGTCAAAGCTGAAGCGACGGCGATTTGGACCATTTTGATATATGATTATTGTTTGTTAAAGTATTTGGGGGGAAGTGTCGTAAAGTGTCGTTAGGATAGAGAAAGAACTTGAAGGAGGAGGTTTTGAAGATGAATGGGTGAGACCAGCTGAAGAACCAGGACCTTGTCGTGCACCTTTATACTGGTACCATGCAGGGGGATCTCGATATAACGCATAGAGACGCTCATGTGATTTCGATGAGTTGTTGGAAACATCTTTTGCATCCGGTCAGTCCATTCTTACTGCGATTATTTTTGGACTTGCTTGATAGCAAATCATTAGATAAGTCTTAGGCCCCAGACTCAAGAACTATGAGCGAAATAGAGGCAAACTGTCTGAATTGCCTGTCCTGTATTGTGCTTTGCTGGGCAAAGCTCCGCCATTGCATCCGAGCACTGACCGGGAACCAATAGGTGTCATGGCCACAAATGTTGCTTACCTCTGTAGAGCAGTCTCGCTTCATGCACCTTGTTCGTTGAAGATCGTTGTCAAGGATTACCACAGGACTGTTCTGCGGTAACCAGCTTCCCCGTGTCATGAACTTGACAACGAACCGATGAGAGATCTCCGATCAGTGGCGCAGTCAACAGGCTGTGGGATCTGCATGATACGAGCGATGGGTATGATTCAGATACCTTGTCAACATTGCAGTAGCTGCGAATATAATATATATCTTATCATATGTGACAGAGAGACCGTCACCGTTCACGGGGTATGTCTTGGCTCGGAGTCCTTACGACGGACAACAAAGTATTTAGTCTGAAATCATGCAGCAACGTGACAACCGAGTCCATGATCAGAGGACAGCGTTGAAGACAAGCTGTGAACATACCAGGGTGCAGAAGTCTTCCTTTTACATATTTGCCAATGAGCTCTTTACAGTCAAGTACCCGCTAGATTCTTTACAAATATGTACACATCATTGTCGCGAGTTCGACTCCCTTTCTATCCCAATTCAGCCAGTCTTGCAAGACGGAAACAGGACAAGTGTAAGGATCCCTGATCATTCTAACAGTAATTCTTTCCAGTATACTTCTCTCATTCGACTCTTCAAGTTTTCCGTCTGACTACTCGGAACAGTCAAATGTCTCACCTTCATTTCGGTGTACTTTCAAACCAACACCGATGATATTCAGAATGGCAACTTTCATTGTTCTTTTCAATTTTATTTCTATATCATCGTAAAATAGTCAGACCGGCTGCTATGATACATGTTCCAATACGGACATTCACCCTATAAAAACTCTCTAATCCAGGTCTTCAAGATCAAGATATCCCATTCCGTCGCGAGCCTCGAGATCAAATGCTCTATGGGGTAATATCAATCGATGGATCGAATGAAATCGAGAGACTTACTCGAGATCACGCCTGTGAGACGACGGACCAGATGGCTTGGGCTTGGGCTTGGAACCACCTTTACTGACCAGTTTGAGTCTGGCGAGCGCAACCATCGAGGTCTTCAAGGATGTTCGGTGGTGGCTGTGAGGTTTGACCTTTCCAATCAGGTTCAAGTCGACGACTCGCGCCTCCAAATCAAGATCACTGAAATCCAAAGTCAATAACACGCTTGACTTGCGCAAAGGATGCTCACTCAACATCGCGCCTTGCCTTGGCAGCGACGATACCGTTCACTACATTGACAGCAAGACCAGCAGCATCGACGGCTGCACCGACCTTCTGGGTCCTGCCACCACGGTGACCTTTGCGTCTGGCCAGTATGACACCTGGGTTCTTTACCGGTCCTTAGTGTTTGTGAGGACGTACAGATCGGGCCTCAAAATCAAGATCACTTCAAATTGGAATTTGAAAAATGAACTCGACGCGAGAGAGGTAAAACACTCACTCGACATCACGCTTGCCAGCGACGATACCGTTGGCTGCATCAACGGCAACACCAGCAGCATTGACAGTGACGCCGGCTTTCTCAGTCTTGGATGTCTTGCTGTGCTGAGCTTTGCCCCCTCGTCTAGCCACAAGCTTCGGTAGCTGGTGGTGCTTGTGGCCTGGGATTTGGCGGGCTTCTAGAACGGAGCCCTCGGAACTGTTGAATACATGTTAATCAAATAAATTGCACTTCAAAGAGCCTCGATACGTACGAAACCGGAGCCGCGAGAGTGCTGGTAGAGGTTAAAGCAACCACTGCAAAAGTCAGAGCAGAAGCGATTTGGACCATTTTGATTTGATTATGCTTGGTAAAATATGTGAGAAAGATCCGTGAATTGTCGTTGAGAGTAAAGAAAGAAAGAAGTTTTGACGGTGAATGGGTGAGACCAGCTGAAGACCAAGAAAGCTTTTCATGAGCTTTTACTGTATACTGAGTCTGCCATACAGAAGATACCATATCGGGCGTAGAGACACCTCTGCCCGTGTCATGAGCTGTTAGAAACAAGTTGTGCATCCGGTGAGTCCACTGGTAGATTCTATCTACCGAATAGTACTTGTAGTACTTGTGGTGGTAACAAGTTATCATTCTGGGGTTCAGACGTTGACTCTCAAGACCTTAATCCTCTTGGCTCGTAGAACTTCTTCCAGCATAAAGATAAGTAGTCTGTCTGAATTCACTGACATATGCACGATACTGTGGTGGTCAAGTAGTACCCGAGGGATCTGCACTGATCAGGAATCAATAGCTGTTATGACCACGAATAATGTTGCTTACTCCGTATCTCAGTCTTGCTTCACTGAGCTTCGGCTTGGTTTTCGTTGCCAAGGATCACCGAGGACTGATCTCTGGTAACCAGCATGCAGCCTAACAACTGGACCTCGATCCTGCATGTGATCAGTGGCGCATATGGGATCTGCGTGATGCATCAGCAATGAGTCTGACTCGGATGTTTTAGTAGCACCACTGCACCTGGCAGTAACATATATGCCATATCTATGACCGTATTTTTCATCAGAAAATAGTACTTCATTATGATTGAAAACTGGTATTTTGATAAGTACTCACAGGTATGTGGCTCCTGGAAAGTAAAACAACCAGGTTTGAGTCAAGTATCGAGGGTAACGTGGTCACAGCCACTTACCTCATGATGTGACAAAAAATTGATGCAAAATACCTGATTCCTGCCACGACCTTCCCGGAAACCCCAAAACCTTCTGAGGTCAATAAGAGGTGGACCTGTAGATTTTGAAGGTCTGCGAGAGGTTTCAAAGGTTGTTAAAGGTCTGACAAGACTGTATAAAGCCTGGGAGATGGGAAATGGTTTGGACTTTATTTTTTTCATGCTTAAACCAGTGTCCGCCTTTAAGCCCTTAATTTCGGTTCCAAAAATTATCAAGCCTTAAGCCTCATTCAGGGCTTAAGATTAAAGTCTCGTTAGAATCTTATCTTCAATTCTTTTGCCAGTTGTATGCCGTTACTGATTATGTTCCATGGTCAGGTCCAAAACTTCACCAAGGGTAAACATGCAGCAATGATGACCTTGAACCAGATGAATAAGTCCTCAGATCGGTGTCAAGGATCAGCGGAGGTGGAGGGACCACAGCAGGATAATCCCACCCTGTCAGGTGCTAGCACATAGTTGTCACATCAGGGCTTAAGCCTTAATTAAGGACAAGAAATTTTTGTGAAATCTCTCAAGGCTTCACATCAAGTCCTGTTAAGCCTTCATCTCTTAGGCCAGACACTGGCTTGAACCACTGACATTGACCTGCATGGATTACAGTCATTTCATCACCAGCTTAGATGCCACTGGACTTGCTCAGCTTCAGGCAGCTATCACTAATACCCTGCCACATCATCTCAGCCCATTCCTTCTATTCTGTCTACTCCTTTGCCCACTACCATTATACCTCAGAACTTTCTTTCAGCACTCCAAATTCCTGTCACAACAGCTTCAGCTTCTTCGACCGCCGGTTCAGCCAGAATTTCTGCATATCAATCTCCATGTCTTCTCAGACTTGCGGCATCAAGCAGTGGTAGCAATGCAGCAACTCTGGAAAACCCTGCTGCATCAACATCAGGGCTCCACAGCATGACCACAGTTGGTGTCTTGATGCCAACATATCTTCCATTGGTTTTCATCTCAGACTCTTAATGTGATAGGAAAACTTTCATTCCTGTAAAGACTCTTAATACTTATATTACTGATAGCAATACTTTAATGAAAGCCTTTTTGAATATTGCTTAGATGCCACGAGGCTGCAGGTTTTTTTTTCATGTGATCTTACCTTTTCCTTTGCCATCAACACAATCAACTCATATCTCTACTAGCATCCACTTTCCATCCTCCTTTCACTCTCACACCAATATCTGCTGGATTTCATGCTCTGATAGAAAGGAATCATGAGATTTAAATGTCTCAGCAATTGTTCTATTTATCATGGAATTAGTCTAGCATTGTTGCAGCTTGCGGTTTTGTCACTAAATTTGAGATCAAGCAGAGAGTGCTACAGCCATGGGGAGCCAACATCAATGTGAAGAAGGCTGAATTATGATAAATCACAACTTGGAAAGGCTCAGCATCAAACATAGCTCTAAAGTGATTGGAACCCACTTGAAGTGTTCCAGCAGTGCATGCTGACTCACAATAAAGCCAAAATGGGTGACCTTAGTATTACCATCTTTCTCAAAGTCATCTCTTCTGAACCCCAATTTGTCCAGAAGATCGCACATGGAAGTATTGAGATACAATTTCTGCAAATCGTGCGCCTATAAACTCACTTTTCGTCATTTATTCAGATACCTGGTCCAAAATCTGATCTCTGACACATAAAACCAGGTGACTTTACAGATACCTGATACCTGCTTCCAGGTGGTATGTTTTGCCCCATAGTCCAGTGTACCTGGTCTGAGATCAATATAATGCTGAGGGTATCTGACCACCAGCCTGAGGTACTGCTTTGTCTGATCTTGAGCTTCCCCCGAAGAGGTCGGGTTGAGGTTGGGTGTCGGCTAATCCGGCTCCTATTTCAGGTCCGATACTTATTGCGCCACAAATGAGGGAAGCTGCAGTTCCTTTCTAAATATCCATGGTGTGATGTATAAAAGGTCTTACAATGCCCAGTTTCAATTTCAGGTGTTAAGCATAAGACAAACCAAAAAAAACACACCAAGTCCCCGTCCACTGCCGTTGCGTCACCTAAGTCCCATCGCACATCACGTCAAAAAGCCACCAAGTCCTCCCAACATCCATTGAGGTGTGTAATCTGCTAAAGGTCATGGATAAGCGACATGCTAAACAATAAAGGAAGGAAAACATACTGAATAAGGTACTTATTCTATGGGGTCAAGGGCAAGCTGAAAAAGACAAGGTTGTTGTCAACCTGGGTATTCGGTATTCAACAGAGCTGGGCTTACCATGACAGTCCTGAGAGAAGCAGAAAGCGGATGAGGATGAGGAGAAGGGATATACAAAAATCTGGGAGCAGGTATATAAGCGACGTTTGAGAGAGAAAATAGCGGAAGACTTGCCTGTCCGCCATACCAAGCCCAGACCTTATGAGAAAGCATCTTCCACCACCATAAACCAGAGAATAGACCGCGAAAAAGCTGTAGTCGAGTGACACCGGGGGTATAGCCCAGTATGACTGAAATTTAAACTCCGTTGATTTGTAAGATCAGAAAGTGTCGGATCGGCCCCGCGCCTCCCCGCGCCTAACAATAGGCTAAGGGTTTAGGGTTCCAAGTCCGAGATCACCGGCGTCATATATTGTCCGTAGACGATAGTTCTAACGTCTGTTGTTCTCTACTCTAATGTGAGTCTCATGAACTAGTCGTCGGGCCTCAGCTCATGGGGCTAGGACCGGAAATTTATCGTTCAATCCTGGAGCGCTCGGTAAAGCCTGAAAAAGTTCCATTGCTGGTCAATTGGGACAACGATTGGGGTCGATGGGAGTGCCGCGACGCCTTCACCGCTACCTTCGAGAGTTCCAAATCTGCATCGAGGTCAAATTTCACCTCGTATTTGACGAGGTTGAGCTCTTGATGTTTCTACCATACCTGGAGCTGGTGGTGTTTCGATACTGACGCAGGTATTATCAATACGAGATCTGGGGCGGTCGACTAAAAACTGCTGAAGAGAATTCAGTTCGGAGGTTGAAAAGCTTTCTGCGTAGCGGTATTGGTGCTCACTCGTGTCTTTGCAACATTACAATGCTACGAATCAATGGGTACTTCTGATGCACCAGATCTTGGCTGAGATTATCTTGAAACTTCGTTCATGAATAGATTGACCATTGATCTCACAAACAAGTCGAGAATCTGTGGAGAAGCAGACATGAGCATGCTGAGTTCACGTTTAAGCTGTTGAGATGGACTAATCAAAGCATCCACCTTCAATGAGCAAGGCTGTAGAGCTTGACTTGGGTGCTTTGAGCGGCCGTATGCCGAAATGATCACCGTGATCCGATCGTCAGCCGAAAGCGAGCATCACTGAGATTCCCATTACGGTAACCCGACAGCGCTCTTGCCATTTCGGAAAACACCGATGCGAAATTGAAAAATGTCGTCTCATTCATCTAAAATCTAATCAGGCGGTCAAAATCCCAGCGCTATGTTAGCAAGTTTAAGTGCTGCGCCCGACGCCTCTCCCTTTGCATAGATCCCGCCGCCACCTCCACCTTTTTTGTCTTCCTTCTCATCACCACCACCTTCTTTGGCACGTCGTTGGAAGAGTTGATCCAGGTTCGAAGGGAACAAGTCTCTGCTCGATAACTCGTCGGAAACCAAGTTATCTCTGGTGACCAAAGCAGGAGACGGATCAACAGAGCGGCGTGTGACAGGGAATCTAAAGTCGCTATGGAATAGTCAGTATCGTATTTCCTTGAAACCACTGGCAAGATCGTACCCAAAAGGCATAGCAGGGGCAAGAGCCACTGCACTGAGAATAACAAATGCGATTCTGACCATGATGATCAACTGACAGACTTTGATAAGCGACCAGCGCGAATAGGAGATGAAAGAGAGAGGGAGAAACCAGCTCAAGGGGTGTCATGATCGTGAACGTCCTTTATATACTGGAGAATTGATGGTGTTTCAAGGAGAACCGCCACAAACCGGATAGACAAAAATAGCAGATTAAAAATAGTAACCAGAGCTGAAAATAAATCGAGACCGTCGACGAGTAACAGATGCTAGGAACGTCATTTTGGATGGCTGGGAGGAACATTCAGTTCAACACCGAAAGTAACTAATTAATTGCCAACAGGTTGTGACCCTGGCCATTGACGTGGAAGGGCATGAGAGGCCGATGTCAGCGCCCGAATTGCTGATGAAGTCATCACGCCGGCTTGCTGTTCCGCTGACTCATTGCCGATCGTGACCGCTCTCTTGCCGGCGCCGGTGTTCGCCCTAAGGCATTAAGGCTTTAAGCTTTCGTCATTCTTTAAGGCTCAAGCATAAGGCTTGAGGAAAATGAAAAAAATCCTTAAACCTTCCTTAAGCCTTAAACCTGCTGACATACCATGATGACGCAGCTCTGCGCCACCAATTTGTCGTCTCCTGCAAATTATGATGATTTTCCACAGGCTCATCGTAATCCTCAATCACCTTCCAATCACCTTTCAGCTCCACAATGTGTTGATTGAAAGTCGTGTTTGATGCCACCCAACTTGACTATGTAACAGATACTTGATACCCTGCCAGCGACCAAAGTGACCCGTGACTCTTAAGCCTTAAGGCATCAGGGTTAATGGTTTTCAAAAGTGAACTTGAGGCCTTATGGAAGAACACTACTAGTAGTAAAGTTGCCGCTCTCTGGGCACCGGCTCGGATACTTAAACTGTTACGAGTCCCACGTGTGGGCTCGTTTGTTGGGAGGGAGCAGAATTCAGGCCAGCCGTATCAGAGAACCTAAAGGGGATGGACGGCATGTCACATGTCACACTTCAAGATGCAAGTGTTTGATCTTGATTTGACCCTGATTGCTGTCAAAAAACACTATATTCTGTCCCATACAATTACAAGTCCGATTCATCAGCTCATATGTTGGGAGTGATTTTTGGCCTGCTTTGATGATGGAGCTCAATGCGGATATGACCTATGACAGTTTCCCATCTGTCACCGGATATTCCGGCTTCGAGTTCTACCGATTCTGTTGTTTCACATGCTGCACACCGCTGCGTTCGCCTGCCTGGTCTGTTGCTAGACATTGCATGCCATTTCATATTCAAGGCACTTTGACTCATCAATGATTCAATTGAATTTCCTTGGAGTGCTCAGTATCAAGTACCATTTGAGCATTTGAGTTTACAGTACCTTGGCAAATTGAACACATTATTGCACTGGAGGTCATCAAGAATCAATATGCTGAGCAGCAACAGTAGTGTCACAGAGGTGAAGAGTCCCTTTTTTTATATGTGATTCCCACACCTTCTTGGTGGTCTGAAACTGGCATTGGGGGGAATTACTGGTATTCTAAGTCATCCAATGGTCCCACCCTGTTTTCTATCATCTACTGACAATGTTGTACTTCTTAGTAAGCCAGTTGTCAAGAATTATCACTATTTGCCAACTGGATTGATGACTGCCCAAGTTTGAGGACTCGTGCCTGCCGCCGCAGGACGGCCTCTATCCCCGCTGGTCTGAGTACTTGGTCAATAAAGAAGTACTTGGGTTTAATCATTCCAATGGCATATATCCTGGGCGTCTCCAAGGTACCCCAGCTCCTTGGGAACCGGCTCTCCCTTGGTCCAAAGCCTTTCCTCCGACACCGTATTCCCAGCCTTATCAATGGTCGCTCTCGTCAAACCTGTGAAATCGCCATACTCATCTCCAACTTTATTCATCCTGGATTTCAAGGTCGCCAGCTCACAATCTTCCCAACAATGATCATGGGCAGACCAGTTCCATCCCTTCTCGTTGGGAACTCTCGGTATAGATACGACGACGACATCTCCTGAGACTAGAGTGGCCGCGGCTCGAGAGGTGTGCTCCCAGAACCTCGCTTTGATTCCAACTGTCCCATTCTCTGGAATCTTGTCCCACTCCTCGAACATGCTCTTAGGCCAAAGTCCCCGCAGCTCGATCTTTTGGTGTTTTTCAGCCCAGACACCGAAATATCTGTGATGTGGAAGGTCTGCGGCATCGTTGGTCCAGAACATCCCGTTGGTGATTGGGAATGGGCGAATGCAGCTCCGTAATAGCTCCTCGACTGAAGGTACGACGGGATACTCGAGAGCATTCTGAGGTATCTGAGCTGCCGGCACAGACCAGGGCGAGATTTCCGTGAATCTTGATCCAGCTAGCTCTGCCAGAGATACCAGAACCATGATTCTACTGGCCAGCATCCCTTGACTCGGAGAGAGGAAATACATCTGGTGATGACTGAGCGAAGAATTGGGGTGGATGTCGCAGAATAGACCACCGAAAACGAATACATAATAGGATTCTTGCTGCCAGGATGAAGCGAATAGCAAGCTACTGACTCTACATACTTACGTTTGATTCCTTGTACACCGGGGAACCTGGAGGTAATAGTGCGCAATCATTCGATTTGCAGTAGATATAAGTACAGTCGACTCTGGAATAACCCATACCCGTCTTAACTCATACTCTGTTGTAACCCATAGCACCCATGATCCACTGAGTTGGTGGGCAGGGAAATCAGCTCCAGAACCCATAACTTTGTCATATCCCATAATCCATACAGACGGCCCAAAATTTTGGTGGGAGTATGGGTTATGGTAGAGCGAATGTGGACATGATTTTATGCGACTTTGTGAAGTTTTTCGTCGGAAGCTGGGACCAGAAGGTGTTTCTTGTCAGTCATCACGCATTTTGAGTCTTTTTGACGTATTGGACACGTATTATGGACCAGATTCCGCCCAAATTTGTAATGATTCAGAGCGAAATTGAGCTGAATGGCCAGATTTACTCCGGATTTCAGGACCAGAAATATGCTAGAAATTGCTCAAAAGCAGTGCACAGTCCGACAAAACACAATGTACCAACACTCTCGTGACCCTACTAAGTAGAACCACTCTCTCATGACCCATACCCCATAACCTGGACCGTCCACGGAGGGGTATGGGTTATTACAGAGTCGACTGTAATCCTTCCTTACGGTTCCTTCCTTCCTTTTAACTGATTAAAGCTCTATATTACCAAGAAGCCTCTATGTTGGCAGTTCATTATGACCATAGAAAAGTTCGAGTTTCCAGGAGAAATCTCCCATCAAAGCATTACCATGCTTGGCCATTGACATGTTTATCGTACTATTCGTAAATTTCCGCCGCCAGTGTCGTTACTGCGTCGGGAAGCTACCGACGAGAACTTTGATAGGCATTTTATGCCGACGACAACGTGGGCCGAAGCGGTTGAACGATCATTTATATAAGACAAGTCCAGCAGATTTCAACCCAATTAAAGTTCGAAAAATATCTATGCCATTATCAGTCTGACAATGAGCCTAAAACAACCGGGAGCACTTGTGAAAATACGAATATCAGTGGCTGTGCTAAATATTATGCCATGTTTGGGCATGATCAATTTCGTGCATTCCCAGACGCTCGTCTCCACCTTCTCCTTCCTTTTTCCCTTCTCAATGGCTGACCTGACAGTCCTCTCCTTATTATCACCTTTGCCAGCTCACCCTTCTTTTTCACGGCCATCATTTTACAACTATAATGCTCGTGCGAGCTCCAGCAAAGTACATCTACCCTCCAGCGAGAAAGTCCGGCCCAGGCTGGCTCAGATTCGCGTTACAAAGGAGGCCAACGACGAAAGCAATGACTCTGATGATTCTGAGACGCCCACAGCGAGCTCAGCTCGACCGCCCTCTTCGCCCATGTACGATTCCCCTCAGCAGGAATATCTAAATATCGTGTCTCCTACTCCAAGGGTCGCCTCGTCTTCATCTTCAGCTCGACGACCGACCCACAGACCGTCAAGGTCACAAAGCGCTCCCCCAGAGAGAATACATTTTACGCCCGCAGGCAATCTCACGCCGAGAGCTCAGACAGACGCTGGCTCTCCTTATATGGTCAGCCCTGGAGCAGGAGAGCAATTCCCTCTTACGAGACAGCGTCGAGGTTATTCGACATATAATGCACCTCCGACTGCTTGGGGCTATTCGTCCCATGGTCCAGGTGCTTTGGTCAAGCCCTTACCGCCGCTTCGTACGTTGTCTCGTTATCTATTACATTGGTTCTCTTCTGATCGTTTTTAGATCGACCTACAACCTTTTGGCGACGGACACCGAGATCAGGGGTGACCTCGTCTTCTTATTCTCCTTCTACCCATCTAATACGACGGTCAACATTCATCGCTGCTGGGCTGTCATTTGACAGGCCCATGTACGATGTCAGCGCCCAAGGAGTGGAAAGCCGGATTGTGAATGATGCGGCAGCAGCAAAAGTAACAGGATCATTCTGGGAGGTCATCGTATAGCGACGAGATTAACGGAGGATTGGGCTTGGAGCTCCACCAGTGCGTCACCTATTATCATTTCTTATTATTATTGACATTTTATTGTCCTGTTTAGATTCTGTACCAGAGAACCTGGAGAGGGAATTAGTCGTCTCACCAGACGCATCCAATCATGTAGCGCTCCCATGGGAAACTATACAGAGGAAACCTATCTACGCCCCCGGCACAGCGAATTTTGTTAGTCTTGAAGACAACAGATGGATACATACTTCAATATAATCGCTGTTTATATCCTTCCCCTTTGAAGCTCTGGAGGTTCGGTAAACTTCGATCCACTATTGTCATCATCAAACTTTCCGCCTGCATCTGATGCGGTAACGGCATGGAGCCCTTTTCCCATATCCCCACATCGTAGAGATTCCAGTTTGGATACGATTTGGTTAGCATGGCTTCCGCGAACTGTAAGCATGGTTAGTTTGTCAGAAATTGAAGATTTAGACAAGCTCATACCGCTCTCGGGTCTCTATACCCTTCTGTAATTAGATGCAGGCTAACCAGGCCCGGGAGATTTTTGGCGACAATGTCGAGGACCGTCGGCAGAGAGGCATGTCGAGAGATTTCGACATGTAAATATCGCAGCCCTCTATCGAGAGGTCGATGGGAGAACATTGCTGTAATCTCTTCGACAATTTCCGAGGTCAGAAGCCAGTCTTTCAGCGTCAGACTGGTCAGGGAATGCTCTGAGCGACGAAGACATTGGCGAAAGAAGGGCCCGAGCAAGGGTATCCTCAAGGAATCAAATGGAGTTAATGATAAGGATTCGAGGTTCGATAGTGCTCTGGGGGAAGAGAAAAGCCGGAGCGCCATTTCGTTCCAGCTCCTTTGTCTGACGGGTCTGAGCTCGAAGGAAAGGTCGACGAGGGTGCTGGAATGGGTATCGAGGAGCTTTGCCAGGCCGGAGGGGTCGGAGAGCGATGTTTGGTCAAATATCGAATGCAGCTCCAAACGATGTAGGCTCGACATCCTGTCCAAGGCGCGAAACAGGACAGACAGGTCCATGTCTGCGACCGAGGTCAATCCAAATATATGCAGCGAGGACGAAAAATGGTTGACGAAAGGCGCTATGCAGTTACGAAGGATATGATTGATTTCGTCCTGCGTTATCACAGAGCTGTTGTAATCAAAATGCAGTCGCACATCCTCCAGACCGTGGAAATCGACAATGGACAATAGCTGTTCAAAATTGGATATCTGAGCGTGCAGGTCGAGCTTTCGGAGACTGACGCCAAAGGATTGTCGGACGGAGGTGAGGAAAAGCTGAGTTTCGGGGGTCATGGGGAGGTCACGCCACTCGAAACTATAGTCGGTGACGTTCGTCATAGCATGTACAGCTGCAATCATCGCCTCTATGACAGCTTTGGGTGAACGAAAGTCGATCACCACCGGCCCTTTTGGTGCCTCGGGTCGGCGTACAATGTCCCAAAGGACATTCAGCTTGGACTTCCTTTCGCTTTTCCGCATGAGCTCTTTGCGTTTCACCAGGTATTGGAGAAACCAGGCTCGGACGTGCAACCGTCGAACACGTCTGCCTTTCTCTGGATCGCTAATTCAACGAATGAGGACAATTCGGTACATCTTTTTGACGACATGCCTGACTTCCAAGATCCTCTTGAGCGCCTTTTCGTCCATCGTAACCCATGAAATCTCGCGATATTGTTCGTCCAAGACGATTTGGTACCAGACGCGAGATAATGTGATCAGCTGGAAGAGCTGTCCTTTGGGAAGATAATTCGCGATTTGTTTCCATATTTCGTAGGGGATATCGTCGTACATGTGGTTTAGGAGCGCAAGCAAAGAGCCAAGACCAGCCAGCGCTCTGGAACAATCAACGCCACGTCTATCTTGACGTGGACCGACGTTTCAAGGCGGTGCTTGTAGGAGCCAGACGACTTGCGCTGTGATTCCAAATTGAGCTTACCGCTGCCACAGTTGACGGTCTAAGTCCAGGAGAATCAATCACGTGTCATTTACCGCCGCTCTTTCGCCATCGACTAGTAAGTAGGCAAAATACAGTAACATCTATTTCGTTTTTTCGCGACATACAGCGTATACGAAGAAGTCCCTGGGCTTTATTGTCATGGTCTGCTTGAGCTCCAAGGTATATGTCGGATCAACCATGCATAAATCGAACTTTTGGACGATTGTCGACAATGCGAGACACATCTACAAAGCCTCAGAACCGAACCAAAGGAAAAGAGTAATGGCTATTTACTTGTTGCCATGAAAAGACCCTTCCGAGACATCTGGGGAACAAAGGTCAGCAAAACGAATAAGGATCAAGCTACGAAATGGTCTGGCCTTCTACGACCTGCACCGAATGGCTGCCATGCATTCGGCTAAAGGTTCGGTGAGCATTGTAGGCAAGAACCAAAGAGTTCAACGTACCGGTAGCTGTTCAAACTTGCCATCCAGCATTCTTTCTGGATGAAACTGCTCTGCCTATCACGACGATCGACATTCAGAACATTCCAAGGAGAAAGATGAGGCTCACATCTGGTCCCCATACCTCGACATCGCGATGTGAATCCCATATTTGCAAGGCGACAGGCGAACCACCTTTGAGAAAGTACTTTCCTTGCGCGATTATCGTGTCCTCTAAAGGATAGACGACCCGAATAGCAGCTGTGGGTTGCAAGCGCATCGTTTCCCGAAGGAAAGCTATGAGGGCGTCAGCGAAAGCTTCAGCAATATGGATCAAACTGACCAGTTAGATATGGCATTCTGTTCAGGTCTTCATGTTGGGCAGGCTGGTCGCCTATGACTTCATCTACCTCGTCTTGAAGTCGCATCATGCATTCTGGATGTTTGAGCAGATAATAAAGAGCGAACGACATGGTGCCTTTTGGTAATGAGCGATGAACAAGGGACAAAAGGAAAAGAAGGCGGACTTGATGTTGTTTCATGTCCTGGAGTCAAGGTGATCAGTATCCCTTTTGTGAATGTCGTTGTATTCACCTGAGATTAAGAAAGTTAAAAGCTGTTCGTTTTACAGTCAGGACTAGAATGTCGGAAAGATGGAGAAACCTGCATTGTCGACGATGCTCTCATCGGGTATGCATTCTCCTGTCTTGCTGTCCTTGTGCTTCAGCATTGTGTTGAGTAGGTCATCTTTGTCAGAAGGACATGCACGACGTTCAGCCATGACTGGACCATAGGATCAGCATTTCGCTCCAACATTCAAGGTTACAGAACAGACTTTTATGTGCTGTTCCTCGCAGCAGATCGATGTCAGCTTGGTACTTTGCATTGGCTTCCCTCATCAAGGCTTGCACAATTCTCGGTCGATTGGCCCGGTTGTTGCACTCGAGCAAAAAGTCGTGAACAGCTCCGACGAGCGCTGGTTGGTCGTCCTGAGCAAGACATGAGAAAGATCCGGTGGTAAACTGCGACGTACACCATAGAAAGAATCGAATCTAGAGAGAGGATGAGTAAGAGCAAAAGCGAATTCAGTGATCGCTGACCTATATGACATGGCGCAAAGTCCAATGGTCTCCAGCGCCAATCGTGTGAGACCTTCCGTTGGATCGATAACAGCTTTCGGTCCAAGACTGTTGAGTCCAACTCAATGTTTGCAAAGGAGAGCAGGATTCTGGATTCACCGCTTCCAGGTTTCAATGAGCTCGTTGCAAACGTCATGCATATCCTGGAGAATGATAAACTGGCGCGCTTGTTCGCCTGAGAGAGGACTCACGTCGAACATATCGCGAACAGCCATGACACCTGAAGAATAAGCTACTACAAGCAGAAATATGGAAAAAGTGGGCACCGAAAGCTGGGACTAGAAGTCGATCTGCAAAGATTTTCAGGGAGATCAAAGGTTTTGAACAGGAGTAGATTTACGTGCAACGGCCCAACTAGGTTCGTCGTTGAAAGCCTGCAACGAGATTAGTCGAGTGATAACAGAAATAGCGGCTCCATACCGTGAAAATTCCATCATTGAGCAGGGTTCGGGTTTCCTTGAGCGCCCCGCCTGATGAAAGGCTTTGTGAAAAACCTTCGCTGAACTCTTTTGGGGGCCATACCGACAGATTTGCGAAATCTCGAATCGTCCGAGAGTTCATTCACGAGGGCATGCGAGCTAGCAAAGATGACCATGCGTCCTACCAACGTCGTGAGCTGGCTATTATCGACTTCAATTTTCGATGAAGGGCTTACCAACGAGGTTCAATTGATATATCTCTCCAAACTGCTTGGCGAGCTTGTGAAAACCGCGCGTTGGAACCTCTGGAATGAACATTAGCCTCTTGTCGAAAGGACAAAATCTCAGACGGACCTTTATCGAGATAAGATACATTTCCGAGAAACGGAATTGAAGGCGGCTGGGGGATAGGAGTGGTCATCGTAATGCGGGGGAAGCGGGAAGCTTTCAAGGTTGATATAGGTTACAAAGATCAGCAATGAGGCGATTAAACCATGTCGGGGAAGGTCACGGCGGTTGTTATGCCGGAACCGAAGCAGAAACAGCTTTATTGAAGCCCAAGGACATGTCAGCATGGTCTTTTGACATCATCCGCGACATCCCGAGATAAGTTTCTTGGTCCCAGAGCCTATATATTCTTGAAACAAGGCCTTGACCAGTTCTTGCCCGCGGAGTGAGCGAAAGATAAAGCAAATGTTTTGCTATGGGATTTACCTAACGCTGATATTCACGAGGCGGATCCATTGAGGACTCAACAATATAGCATCCTCGTGTCCAGTCTAGAGCGGAATCAGCGGTCCAGCATTGAAATAAATAGCGAGACAAACGGTATAATCTCTCCCAGTGACCAGCCGCTTGATTCGCTCCGTTGAGTCGGGAGCCGGAAGCAGCGGAATATGGACTCCACTGAGGTTCACACAGGTAATCGGAGAGACAGGGTCCGACCAGTGAGAAAGAGAAAAGTCTTCGCTGCACTGTCACCGATGCAGCGAGCCCGACCTTGACGGCGGAAATTGAGAGACAGATGTTCATTGGACACCTGAAGTCGAGTCATTTCACTTTGGCTGCAACCAATGTCAGTTTTGCTGATATAACCGCTCGGAGAGACGCACCAGAAGGTGTCAAACAGGCAACTTTGGACTGGAAGACCTCATTAACAAGTGATAAGGGGCAGAGTGACGCACGAAGATTTCACAGAATGATTAGAACTGAGATCAGATTTTGGGACACCGTGACATCTCGGTAGATACGACTTTGCTACTGATCGATATCAGAAGAGACGGAGAAAGAAATGAAAAAGAGGCTCACTTGTAACACGTTGACCATATTAACTCGTCCGAACTGCATCAACAATAGACGTCACCGTAACAATCCTTTATGACAATCTTCATCACAACCGACGTCAGATATTGCAACGGCTCCAGCAGTTCCGGTTCAACCTGCTCATCCCGAATGTGAAGTCTGACTGACTTGAGAGCAACAACATTGTTGAACATGTTATCTGGGCGCCAGCGAGACTGAATTGCGCTCACGAATGTTTCTATCGTGAGGGTTTCAGTTGTCATGTCGAGGCTTTGTAGATTGGGAAGGAGAATGGCCCCAACGATAGATAATCTTGGAGGTGCTCGAAAGAGGCGTCAGAGAATGGCGGTTCTCCAACTGTCGCTTCGATTCTGGACATTGTCAAGGTCTGAAGCGATGGAACTCCCTGTAGGAGAGTCATCCAATCTGCAAAGCCGATGGCCAAGCTTGTCCAGGACAGATTTGTCAATGTACATGCGGACTGAGAAATGAGGGACGTCAATATTGAACAAGGGAATGGTGATGAGATGTCGCGATTGTCGTAGCGGCGGCGTCTGTGTAACAACAATAACGACAATGATGTCAAAGAGGGTAGAATGAGGTGGTTGAGAGATGCTGGATAACTGTCATGAGAAGTGGACTTCTGAGGAAAATCGACTTTCAGAGTGCAAAGGTCGGATGAGACGGGTTGGCTCTTCGGGGGGCTGATAGGGCTTCCATGGACAGAAAGCAGGATGTAAAGCATCAACGCTGGGAAATTGGGATGTGATTGCAAACACGCTATCGGGATAGACAAGCTCCAGGGGAAAATATTGGACGAAGGTAACGGTGGAATGAGGGGGTCTTCTCCGACAGAGTGAGAGAAGACAGCTTTGGAGCACCTCAGAACATTGTCAAAAGGTTATCGCGTGGAATCTGGTTGAGGTCGAGGGATTTGAGCGCTCATGCGTGCCGAAGGCGACGCTACGCAAATGGTGGCACACGGCAGCCAGGCGTAGCGCTGGGATAAGGACGCTGTTTGATAGAAAATTCGGCCGTTCGCAGTAATATCCGAATATGTTCCCCAGAATTTCTGGTGTAACCCGGCGGATGGGGAAGAGCAGGGATTTGTGGCCTTGACGTTTGGGGCTGCGAGCGACGGTAATAGTCGGGGCACTGGGAGCTGGATGATTGCATTCTATAAGCTTCATTTAGCCCGACGTCGCTGACGAGAAAATGTTTACTCACCTGAGGGCGCGCGAGAGACGCGAAATTTGTCGATGTGGTCGAAATTAGAAAAGGGTGACAGGCGTGACCACTATAATGTTTTTTTTTTTTGAACCACGACCACAGAAGACTGGCCACTAAATTTTTTTTCGTTGGGTTTGGCTCTCATTTGAAGTCATAGAGCTCTTGCTCTCGACCTCTTCATCGCCCGGTATTACCCGAGCATCAATATGACGCGGCCTTAAAATATAGGTCAGTCAAACCGGTTTAGACCACTGGCCAGGCTCAGCTTCCCGTTGCTGTATTCGCCATTCGGACGTGCACTGAAAAGTTCCAGCCTCGTCTGGGACGAATTCTTGACGACTTCACTAACCAAACCGGCGAATGTCCTGCCTTCAAGGCTTCAACCCAGAGCTCTCATACTACCTCGATACCAGGCCCTCTTCCTCAATCTACGAGGATTCGAGTAGAGCGACCAGTTTTCAGGTCTACTCTCATACAAGGATCATGTCAGAGGAAAAGCTTCTGGTGAATCGGAAGAAACAGCAGTGGACCCTTCTCATGTCGCTGTCATGGATTACCGGGGCATCCCTTGCGAAACGGTTTTGGTGAAGCGAGAACTGGTTCTGGTCGGCGGTCGCCTCACGGTTGCCTAGGTCTTGGTTTCGGCGAAACAGTTTTAGGTGAGCAACGCCTTGTTCGCCGTTTCCCTTTTCTTATTGTTTTTGTAGCTCACGGGGCCTAAGAGAAGGCTGCCAGCTCTGCCTTTAAAAATCAACCGCAGAGGCTTGTCGACGGTCGTCTACGATCTAGCCAGGCTGCCACCAAAGCCAGACACATCATTTTGGACCATATCAACATTTTTCAGCATTGCTCTCGGCTTCTTCCATCCTCTGCCTGTGCGATGGAATGCTAATGAATGTCTCCGTTTATTTCAGAGGTCCAGAGTGCTGCCACCTTCGATCTTTTCCTTGATTTTGGTGCCTGGTGCTTTCGGCTTGCTTTCGGCCGCTGGCCCAGCGAGAAATGATGATCGGGACCATGACAATCCTGGCTTACAGCCCTAGGCAGGTTTAATCACTGTCCAAATTGTCGCTTGGCTTATCAAGACCTAGACGATATTTTCCAGCCACCTTACTTATCCTCGAACTTTCGGCACGTGACATCGCCATCCCAGAATTATTTTCACGACGAACACAGCTCAAGCGTCTCACAGCTCCAAATCTCTCATGGTCGGGGAATATACTTATTCGAGCTATTCCCGCTCCTTTTCACCAGCGTATCTATCACCTGGTCGACGATGACAGAACTTCGAGCCTTCGACGTGGAGGACCTTGCGGGCAATACAGGTATGACCTTTCTTCGTAAACGGACCTCTGTCAATAATAAATGACTGACGTGTTCCCTAAAGATAGCTCTCCATTGGATAGAATGGCTCTGACGCTGCTGATCATGGCAGGAGTTGCGTTTGTACCTCAAAACCACCTTTTTGGGCTTCCCGGCTACAGGTTTCTACCAGTCGAAATCTCGGTCCTTTCTCCGATGATCCCTGTATATGCAGCATCTGCTGGTATCGAGCGCCTTACATCTGAAGCAGATTGGATGTTTGTTCTCGAGTCGGCGGAACAAACAAATCTGTACGCTTTTTGTTTGATTGACCGATTCTGCCGATGACCCTGCCAAAGGAATTCATTGCTCGTCCCAAGGGTGCCTCTGGCGAGAGCACTGCCACATTCGACTTTTTTTGATGACTTTCGGTCGGCTTGTGATGTCGGGTGCTTTCGGCCGCTGGCCCAGCGAGAAATGGCCAATCAGGACCAATACCATCCCAATTTACGTTTTCAGGCAAGTGGAATTGTCGTCCAAATCCCCACTTGGCTTATTGAAGCCCAGAGCACAGTTTTCAGCCACCTTATCCTCGAACCTTGGGCACGTGACATCATTGTCTCAGAATTCTTCTTATTGCAACGCAGCTCGTGCTATCGCAGCTCCAAACCTCTCATGCAGGCAAAATCGATCCATTCCAGTCATTCACGCTCCTCCTCTCCAGCTCATCTACGACCTGGTCCACTATTACAGAGTTTTGACATGGAGCGCCCCTGCGAGCAATGCCGGTATGCTTTCTTTTCGTCAACGAGCTTTTAATAATAATAAAAGCTGACTTGTGCCCCAGAAACTTCATTCCATTGACCTTAATGGCTTTGGCGCTGC
>JARIHS010000165.1:0-65441 GCA_029320655.1 Mycena floridula | reverse complement strand
AGAGCACTCCACTTGGTTCCAGCAACATTTTCCAGGCGGAAAAGCGCCCAAGCACGCGAAAGGACTGCTCATTCCATGGCCATCCAATATCATTCTCCAATCGACATTCCAGCCATTATCGCTGCCTTCTGTCGCTCTCATCGTGCTCAGTGCCAATCCGACTCGATGCTCTTCAGCATATGCCTTGTACCTATCATTGCCGCATCGATATTTCCTCTCATTCATATATATATATTATGTCCTTTACCTTCTATCCCAGCCTTTCTGGGCCTCGTCACACGTCTCACTACCACTGAAAAAGTTGGATATCGTAGGAATCTCATTTAGCTCATTTATAGCGCTTTCACTACAATTTTTGTACATTTTCGCGGATAACAGGACTCTTACGCCCCGTATTTACCCCTTTGAAACCCCAGATTCCTGTGGGTCGCATTGAAATGCGCGAAGTAAGCCTTGTTAGTTTTCAAACTCCGAGATTATATAATAGACGGGACCTGCTGTCATACCCCCGTGACAACAAACAGACTAGTGCAAACATAGATTGCCGTGCTGCGAAAAACACGACAATTTCTGGCGCCAAATTTGCAGTGGGCATCAGCACGAGTCTCTGAAATACGACACCCTGGCCTGGTGGAGGCACATTGGGATGCACAGACCCAATTACAGGCAAATATGGTCGCAAGACAGCCAAAGATGATGTCAAAGAGTGTACGATCATCGTCGAAGAGCTTGCCATTGCTGTTGGACGTGTCGCGGCATCATGGGTGGAGCTGGATCAACACCTCGGAGAGCAATACTGGATTTGCTCAACAAGAGTACTAGCGCTAAGTAAGAGCATCCACAAGAGCTCGGGGTATAAGATGGCTGGCTGCCATGCTGTAATTCCAGATAGAGAGCTCAGCAGAGCGTGTCGTGGAAAATGTTCAACTTCTTCGGGCGAAACAGTCGGTACTTCGCCTGTCGAGTTGAGTCTGGTTAACGAGACTAAACAGTCGGGTCCGTTCGGCCGGTCTTTCGCTACACTCCATCATGTCGGAAATTCAGGTTTCTCTTGAATCGCTGGCATGCCCCCAAGCTCGTACGTGCAACATATCTCCGATTGTGTGTTTCTCATCCCATATTCCACAGATTCCGAATCGTTGTTCTTCCAGGAGACGGAATAGGTTTGCTACCAGAGTTACATTTCCCGATGAAGCTGACAGTTTTCCACAGGCAAAGGTCGTTGGCCGTTCGCGTATTAGAGACAGTCTCTGCTGAGTCTTCTGACTTCAAACTCGAATTGAAGTCTCATGATTTCGGTGGATGTGCAATCGCGAAGCATGGTGAACCTCTGTCTCCATCGATGCTGAAGGCTTGCCAAAGAGGCTTTGTGGACAATTCCTTTTGATTCGAACGAGCACGAGCAACGAGCAACATGGATTTTCTCAGCAAACCGACTCGCCCCCATCTTCCCAATCTCAGCAGCCGCAACTCAGATTCATTGATTCACAGGACTCGACGAGTACATCGATACGCTGCTGGCGACGCCTTATGGTTCGCTTCAATGGAACGTGACGGATACCAGTGCCATTCCAGCATCTCAGCTGGATGAAGTCTCGCAACCGGAAACTTCAGAACCTTTCATATTCCCACCTGGGTTTCTCACAACCATTACAACGAGATGTTACCCCCGTTCGAGAAGCACCTTTACTGGGTTTATCTACAGCTCCCTGGGAATTCCCGGTCATTGACGAAGAAGACGAAGATTCAGAAGAGTTGATTTTACCTGTAGCTCCTCAGCCAGCTCCCCGATATCATTTCTGTAATCGACCTCCAGTTCTCCAGTCACCGACACCGAAACCACCTTCTTCACGCTCCAAATTCTCGGTTCAGTCGGTTCAACTTGGCTATCCGACTGTCAAAGTTACCAATTCTCGCCATAAGAGGTCCAGGGGTGGGGTGTTATCAGGAGAAAAGGGGATGATTATATGAGGTCGTTGGGTTCTCCAAGGGTTGTATCAAATTAAACACACTGAGTTGTATCGTGTAAGTTGCTCCAGTTTCGTCGTCGTTGATGTTGGACTGATTTGTTTTCTAGTTGCACTATCTGTAGCCGCTTGGCTCTCCGATATTCTACTTGACATTGTCTGCTATATTTTTATAATTGCACGACTGTTCCACCAATTCGTCGCTCTGAGACTTGAGACCTTGGAACCATGGGCGACTGCGAACACTGACTGTGGTCGACTGTGGCTGAATGGAGGAGCAGTGTAGGTAGGAGCAGGTACGGGTTAGCGGTTGCTCGCGGTCTCATTTCATTTCTTCGTATACGGGATGTTTCTATCAATTCTCCAAAGGTGTGCAATTAATTCCTCATTTTATTCAGGATTTTACATAATTTGTTTAGCACTTTCCTCGTCCATCCGTACATTCCTTTGAAATGGGGCGACGTCCTGAATGCCGCCGCTATACATTCAAGGCCAGCTTTCGAACGAACAAGAGGAAGGAATGAAAAACGAGGAGGAAGAGGAACAAAAGAAGAAGGGAGGAGGCAAACACTCACGCGGTGTGATCATCAAGTCGAAGGAAGTCAGCGCTGGGAGTATACGATTCCGTATTTGATGATCTGGATGTTTGTTTCGGTTAATAAGCTGGGAGACGCAGAAAAGTCGGAGAGGGGAAGCAAAAGCGACTTACGATAGCCTGCCGCTGGCTGCTCTGCGCCATCGAATACAGCGGTGCGCGAATTTGTTTGAAGGGACGGAGCTAGACTGTATCGTCGGGTCAGCGATGCAAGAACAAGAAAGGAAAAACAAGGGAGGAAGGACGTACAAAGCTATCGAACCCCGGAATAAGCAATGGCGGCGACAGCATAACCAACAGCAAATTCGAGCTCCACAACGAAAACTCGATAATCTTGACGACGTATTTCCGGACGGCCTGCAAGAATGCTTGCGACCCGAAACCACGGCCATACCACCTCCTGGTCCAGCACGCGCGATTCGTCTCGTCGTGCTTGAACTCGCGGGTGAGGAAGATGGATATGAAGGTCTTGAAAGCGAGAATGAGAAAGAGAAACAACGTCAGTGATCATTAATTGGAATAAAGAATAAGAATCAGACACACCATAAGTATTCCTCATCGCCCAAACTTTTGCGTCCTCTTTCGACAGCGGTATGTCACGTTCTGCTGTTCATATGAGATAGGCCTCGACACCAGTGGAGCCTGTTGCGCAGTCGTAGAAGGCAGAGGCACGGTCGCTGGGGATGCCTAACGACTCTGCAGAGCGGCCGTAGGAATCGGGATTGTGAACGACCATAGGCGGCGCCATTTCTAGCTCGAGCATATTCCCAGATTCACCAGACCTCCCATACTCGAATCGGTATCTGGCGGCACAAAATAAATCATAATCCTCGATGATAGAAGGAATGCTTACAATTGTCATAATATCCTCTGCTGGCGGTGTATGTATTCATGCAGCGTATTCGCCATTTCTGTTGAGCGTCAGACGACGCAACAATAAAGTCGCCAAGGATGCGAGGCTAGCGTCGACGATGCAGGAAGGAACAGCAAGCCCGTCAATGTCGGTAGGCCTACAGTGGGTTAGAAACCAAGACCCGTCGACGACGGATGTGGATTTGGGCAAGGGCTAAAATTGAACCCGAGTAAATCGAACAGCAATATTAACCCCTAAAAGGCAATTATGGAAGATGTCCTCAGCTGCACACGTTGCATACATGTGGCCTGATGCAATCACATACCGCTGCAGCCTGCAGCCTGCCTCGTGTCGGCTCTGTTCTCAACTTCTACCCAAACGACCAGCCAAGTCCATATCTCAATGGAAATTACCGTGGAGAATAGCACATTTGGTCAGTGCATGCAAGACAGCATAGATGAGATGTCTCAATGGAGGATATAGGCACAGTTGGGGGTCATATCGCCTCCCACAATTATGGTCTAGGTAAGACCTGCCAATGTTCTTTGCAGTTTATGGCACTGATTCTTTGTAGCCAAGAATCTCAATGATCTGGTCAGACACAACGCAGGGTACAATTCCCATGAGCGGGAGCGGCAAGAAGCGTCTGTTTGTGCACCAGAGACAAGGAAGGAAGTGCTGGCAGCGCTTGATAAATGGGCTCAGGGTCATGGTGACCCAGTCTGTTGGCTCTCTGGTCCAGCAGGAGCTGGAAAATCAACCATTGTCCATACTGTGGCACTTGACTGTGATGAGAAGAAGTGTCTTGGCTTCAGCTACTTCTTCTCCAGGAGATACACCACTCACAACGACCTTTCTGCATTTGTTCCCAGCTTTGTCTATACACTGGCAAAGAGCACAGGTCTCAGCTCCATTGAGGATGGCATCAACAAAGCTTTTGAAAGCAATCCAGGACTTTTTCACCAACACCTTGAGAGCCAGCTCATGAGCATGGCTGAAATCATCACTTCCATCCTTTCAGCCAGCCATCCTTCTCATCCCATTGTCATTGTCATTGATGGTCTTGATGAATACAATCAAGATGAGGGCAAAATTCACCTTAAACAGCTGGTTCAGCTCCTCATCAACACAATGGTCAAGCACCTTCATTTCCGCATCCTATTCACCAGTAGACCAGAGGCAGAGATCACCACCCTTTTCAATTTACTTGCCTCGACATACCACATGGCTCTCCAGGACTTCCCTGCCATAGCGGATGTTGAGAACTATCTTCTCCTCGAGTTTCGCAAGATTGCGGAAAAGCATAAGCTTGGGGCTGGTTGGCCTGGCCAAGACATTGTGCATTTGCTGGCTGAACAGTCAGAGGGAATATTTGTATATGCCTCAACACTGGTCAGATTCATTGATGACAAGTATGAACACCCTCAAAAGAGGCTCGAGATTGCCAAGCACACCCAAAAGGGTCTGGACTCACTCTACATCCAGGTCCTACAAGAGGCCAAAAACTATCCAAACTTTGAATTGGTCATCGGTGCTGTGGCCCTCTTGCGTGACAATTGTGACATTACATCATTTCCTTCACTTCTTCAACTTGAGTCAGTTGAAGATGTGCAGCTGGCATTGCGCGGATGCCTGTCAGTTATGATTGTCCCGCACCCTGACAACTCTAGAGATTGGCCTATCATTCAGCTATATCACACTTCCTTACGGGACTTCTTGACAGATCCAGATCGTCACAAGGATCAGTTTTTCAGACCTGCCACTGTCCATGAACGAATTCTGGATTGCTGCATTGGTCTGATCAGCGGTCCCAATGAAGGGCCTGCCAGGGTCTATGCTTCATGGAATTGGGTCTATCATCTTTCTGGTGTATTGGAAGGATCTGATACAGGGAGCATTCCAAATTCCAAACTTGAAGCCAAGATGGTGAAATTCCTCAAATTTTTGAAGCAGAACACAAAATTGTGGATCTCTCACCTGAATTTACGGTCAGGCATACACTCCAAAGGCTTGGAACAACTGCAGATTGACTTGCAATCAGTGATTGAACAATCCAAGGTGATTTTTTCTTGGTACTGTTTTCCAGGCACATCAGCTGAGTTTTGATTAGGATATAATCCCTCAAGCAATGGAGGATTTGGAATGGACTCTAGAATATCTCAAGGTACATCTTCAGTTATTGGATATACTTAACCCAATGAGATTCTATCTAATAGTTCCTTACCAGCATATTTCTGAGCCAGAACCGGACCACCTAACAAGTCTGACTCAGAATGAGGTGGCAGATGTCTGTATTTTCTTGCATTCAATTACTTGGAATCTAATTCTTATTGGCAGGCTGGAGCTGAGCAACCACTTGTTGGTTATGATTCAGCTGCAGCTGATCGAGGCCCTGCTGGTAAATTGGTATGTTTGCTCCTGCCAACTATGAAGACTGTACTGGATCCTGAAAATGTCTTTCATAAGCGAACTGCACGTAACACTAACCTGATGGAGAACCCTAAACCAACGGACACCACCAAACCAACGGTGACCATCTTCCTGAGTTCATGGCTACCCAATCTGACACTTGACAGAAATTTAAATTTGCAAAAAGGCTGTTATCAGTGAGATATCTCTTCCTGTTGTAAATAATGAAACCTGATTCTTTTTAGCTCTTCTCAACATCTGATGCAAAGGTCCAGGTGCCATCTTTGTATGACCTCGGCAGGGACAGCTCTCCCAAAGCCTGTAAGATTGACCACTACTTTACATTTCTCTGGCTTATAGAAACCGAATTTTAAGCAGAAATGTTGACGAGTGAAGAAGATGAGCTCTACTCAGGGTCTCAAATCCCACAAGTAAGCCATATTCCATTCCTATCTCGACAATTCATAATGAATCCTTCAGATGCTCTTGTCTAGGCAGGGGATCGACGTCGCACAAACTTTGATCCTAGTGGCCCTTGATGCTGCTGCCCATATCGACCAGCAGCTCCACAAAATTCATTCTCTTTTTGCTGTCCATAAAATCCATAGCCAGCTCGTTGTCCTCGCTGGTTTTGATGAACGGCTGGTTTTGTTGGGGCTAGGTCACTGCCAGACCATATTCCTCCATCTCTCCCATGACGTTGATTTACCTGCCTTCCTTCTCCACCAGCTCGGTCTGCTGCTCTCGCCTTTCCCCAGAATTCTCGAAAGACCCTCCAGAGAGATGTTCTACACCCCAGTTTATGACGAAAATGGTCTCAAAATTGATCTCTGGGACCTTCGCACGGGCAAAACAGAAAGCCTCCTCGATGGCTTCATCACAGATTTAGCCTCTCCGTCCACTCATCTTGCTTCGACTTCAAGCCCAGCCTCAGGAAGCAGTGGTCTGGGTCAGAGTCACGATGGCAATGGGGAAAGTAACGATGGAAACGGGGATAACAAGGAGAGGAAGCTGAATAAAGACAATGGGGATTGCAGTGAAAACAATGGCAGCGGTGGTGGTGGTGATGGAGGTCATGGTGGCGGTGGCAGTGGCGGTGGAGGTGGAGATGGAGCAGCAGGTCCTAGTAGCTCCCAGAGGGGTCGAGCTCTCTTCATTACCAGAGCGGATATTATCAGCGGAAATGATGCAGCCCTCAAGCAGCAGCGCTTGAAAACTGAGGGTTATATCACCACCAGAAAGGTCACACTTTATCATCGCAAGATAACTCTAAAGTTGAATAATTAATTGCTAGACTGGATCCAAGACCCACCGAATCGATTTCTCAAATCTCCACACCCAATCCCAATCCCGTTCTCCTCTCCCCAGCAACTATCAGCAGTACCAACTGCAGGTCATCATCAATAACAAATCTGGTATTTCCACCAATGTCGCCAGAAGCGGGCCGAAGACGACTCCACTTCTTGCTCCGACAGTGAAAGAGACCCTAACAAAAGAGTCTACTCTAGCCTCTCAAATTCAAGCTGCAATCAAAGGATTGCCCTTTCTCCCGACTTTCGAGGGATCTGGAAGTACTACTGCCACCAAGCGGAACGCGGAAGCAATTGAGACGGTCAGGAATCTCGAGCAAATCGTCAAATTACACGACAGGGAACAAATCACATGGCGATTCACTGTGAATGATGCCACCCAACTGGACAGTGTTTACGAGGTTCCCCAAGACCGTCTGCCTTGGGTCGAATATGAAATGCTCCGGCAAATTCCACTTCCCCCGGCTGTGTTTGTTGAAGTTGCATCATATTGGAGATTGGGCAAGTCGAATCAAGTTGGGTGGTGGGAGACCTCTCGGACAACTCGTTTCCAAAATATTTGCAACACGATTCTTATGCGGTTACCAATTCATCTCGAGGCTGATGTTGAATACACGGCAACCATCAGCCATCATGTAACGGGCCAGAAGACTGATACAGACGATGAAGTTAACACTGTGCCAGCTGTTCCCTTGGTGCTGGACGCGGACAACATCATTGAAGGTATTATAATGCTCCTTTGCCTCGACTTACTGACTTGTCTGGCTAGGTGGCTTGATGGAGGACCAGGGTTTGTGTGAGAGGCTAAGTAAAGAAGCACGGGATGCAGCACTGGACGCAGCACTGGAACCCTTATTATGACAGAGGCGACTGTAAGCATTTATTTGCCATGTCGTCTGGGTATATTATTATCCTACATTACTTTTTACAATGATATCTAGTACTCGAAAGAAATATTGTCCTTCTGGCTGGAAGTTGGGGAGTTGTCAATTGTGTCGTTGCATCACCTTTCTATAATACATCACTTGTGATTGTAAAACCGAGTCTGTCTAGGAGAGACTACATCACCTTGCCAATCCCGTCAATCATTGTCCTCTTCTTTTTCCTCTGGTGCTTAGCTACACACCTGGACCGAACGTTAACCAAGCGGAAGCGCGGTGAGCCAGATCCGATGGTTGGCCTACCCTAGGCTCTCCGTACTCGCATTTGTTCTGTGCGGATCTAGATTTAGCTCTCAAAGCTATGTAGGCAGTAGTTAAGTTGATTCCTGAAAGTCTGTAACAATCTCAATTCATTGTGAGCAGCAAACATAGAACCGAAGTTATCATAAAAATGCCATGATCGGCCCGATCCCGGCGCAAATTGAAGGCCAAACCGTCGTCAAACTAAACGACTACCGCAATAATGTCTCCGACTGTAAACAGCAGCCTTTCCAACACCTGCTGATTCTTCAGGCGACGTCTAAATTCGCCGGTGTAAGCTCGCATAGTAACACTGCGTTCAATGGTGCGTCAGCTCCAGCTGAAGAATCGAACCAAAAACTGACCACTGGAGTTGCACCAGAGCTTGACCAGAGCCACATAGGTTTGACAGAAGACGCCGTCGACGAAATGTCCCTTGCTCAACTAAACTGACAAAAGATTGTAACAGACAATAATGTTGTTGCAAATCTCGGAAAACAGATCAATGACTGATTTTCTGCCACGGAGGAATGTTCGAAGCGGCAGCCGCGATATCACTTTCAAAAGACAAGCTTTAGGTTCCTCCGGGAGGAACCACAGCTTGTTTTCTGCCTCAACCTTGCACCGCCGCCCTGCGGGCGGCCTCGGGCGGCGTCTGCGCCTTCGGCGCTTAATGTGATTATGTCAGTTGAAATGATTTGTCATTGATTTGTCATGAATTAATCAGCATCACCTGACTGAGGTGTTTTATATGTATTGATTGATGAGCGCTCGCCGCTCGTGGGCCTGTTACGATGAGCCAATCGTGGGTCGCTATTGGTTCTTCATAGACAGATGTGAGGTTCGAAACTTCCGACGTGTCTAGATTGCCTGCGTCGCACGATGTTTCTTGGTCGTTTGCAGTGTATTTATTCTGTTTGACTAGATATGTAGGATAAAAACAGTCCAGTCAACCTGCTGGAATACCACATTCGGAAGATTGCGCAAGGAAGAAAGTGGCCAAATGAGAAGAAACATTCTTGCGATGACATACAAAGGCCCTCCAAGAAATAACAGAACCACTCCAATCGATGCTGCCAATGTCATCCACAATTTCAGAAATTACTGGTCCCGAGCGCTCAGCCGACCAAGCTGACCACACAAGCTGTGATGAAGCCTGCTGCGACTTTTCACATGATGGCCTCGACGAACGAAGGAAATTCGGCATTCCACCCCAAGCAATGAATTGCTCCAAAGATGAACCCAACAACAAAGTCCATGAAGATGATGGGACGAGGCTGGTCCTCGTATTGAATTTTGGATTCGGCGCTGGAGCACCAGAATAATGGAACAGGTGGATTTTTCGGGTTGGTAGCTCCCATACTCGCCGGCTAGAGGTACGCCGAACATCTCTCGCTGATTCAGATGTCTGAAAGTGATGTCCCGGGCGCAACGATATCGTGAGGACCGATAATCAAAGGTCCGTCGACACCAAGCGGCTTGTTCCACCATAAAATCCGAATGAAAATGTTCAGAGCCGCAAAGGCGATTGTGGCAATTTCGAGTGTGGTGACGGGGAGCTGCTGGATTTGACGTGCAATGGATTGAGTGATGAACCAAAGGACTTGAAGAAGAGCCAAGCCTTTGGACAGAGCGTCGCCTTTGCTCTTGTCCTTGATATCCTCTTCATTGACAGAGGAAATGTCTCTGAAGTATGCCAGGGCGATATCGGATTCTCCACGAATTTGGCTCAATGTCGTGTATCCTCCATGCGAGACAAAGCCACCCAGAGCAAAGAAGAAGCCGTGCGTCTTGGAAATCCTCTGGTTGTTTTGGGATTCTATAGCTAAATCAGCGGTGATCCCTGCTGGAGTGGAATTGTACCTTGAGCCAAACGGCGGGATTCGAAAGACTGGCGTGTCGACAAGAGGAACTGGCGCGTCGAGAAGGATATTCCATGGGTCTTGGTTGACTCCAGAAACTGACGCGTCTGAGGGATCAAGCCAACAAGCTGAGCCTCTGGTTTGTTGAATTCTGTGGATGGATTACTTGTATTTCAATGAATAGGAAAATGTTGGCTTACCTTAACAAACCGACGTGCAAACATAAATTGCCGTGCTGCGAAAAACACAACAATTTCTGGCGCCAAAATTGCAGTGAGCATCAGCGCGAGTCTCCGAAATGTGCGCTTTACGACACCCTGGCCTGGTGGAAGCACATTAGGACGCACAAAGTCCCAAGTACAGGCAAATATGGTAGCAAGACAGCAAAGATGATGTCAAAGAGTGTACGATCATCGTCGAAGAGCTTGCCATTGCTGTTGGACGTGTCGCGGCATGGTGGAGCTGGATCAACACCGAGAGCAATACTGGATTTGCTCAACAACAATACTTAGCGCTAAGAGCATCCACAAGAGCTCGGGGTATAAGATGGCTGGCTGCCATACTGTAACTCCAGATAGAGCTCAGCAGAGCGTGTCGTGGAAAATGTTTCCTTCGGGCGAAACAGTCGGGTCCGTTCGGCCGGTCTTTCGCTGCACTCCATCATGTCGGAAATTCAGGTTTCTCTTGAACCACCATGCCCCCAAGCTCGTACGTGCAACATATCTCCGACTATGTGTTTCTCATCCCATATTCCACAGATTCCGAATCGTTGTTCTTCCAGGAGACGGAATAGGTTGTCTACCCGAGTTACATTTCCCGATGAAGCTGACAATTTTCCACAGGACCAGAGGTCGTTGGTCAGGCCGTTCGCGTATTAGAGACAGCCTCTGCTGCGTCTTCCGATTTCAAACTCCAATTAGAGTCGCATGATTTCGGAGGATGTGCAATCGAGAAGTATGGCGAACCTCTGCCTCCATCGACGCTAAAGGCTTGCCAAGAAGCTGATGCAATCCTCATGGGTGCGTCGAATCCTTTTCTTTTGACGTCTCTAATACGAATCAGGATCCATCGGTGGACCTAAATGGGGGTTTCACGCCAAAGTCCGTCCAGAGCCAGGCCTCCTCACCCTCCGAAAAACTCTTGGTCTTTACGCGAATATCCGACCAGCCAATCTCGCCTCCGAAGCTCTTTTAGAATACACCCCATTAAAGCCACACATCGCCAGAGGCGTCGATATGATCGTCGTCCGCGAGTTAATTGGCGGGGTCTACTTTGGGACGCGAAAAGAACAAGGCGTAGAACCAGACGTAGAGACAGCCTGGGATACCATGCCTTACAGCGTCTCGGAGGTCCAGCGAATCACCCGTGTAGCAGCCCAGATCGCTTTGGCTGTCAACCCTCCTTTGCCCATTCATTCAGTAGACAAGGCCAACGTCCTCGCTTCATCTCGACTCTGGAGAAAAGTCGTAACAGAGACTCTGGCAAAAGAGTATCCACAGATCGAGCTAGACCATCATCTTGTTGATTCTGCCGCCATGCTCATCGTAGCAAGCCCGAGGAAGCTCAACGGGGTCATCTTGACAGAGAATCTGTTTGGCGATATGCAAGTATTCCATTGTCATTGTCTTTCGCGCTCTAACAAATCAATGCAGCCTCTCAGACCAATCCAGTGTCATCCCTGGCTCTCTCGGTTTATTACCTTCCGCATCTCTCGCCGGTGCTCCTTCCCTCCCTTCTGCGAATTTCAAGCCAACTCCAGGGCTCTACGAACCGATCCATGGTTCGGCGCCTGATATCGCCGGGAAAAGCATCGCGAATCCCATTGGCACGATTCTCAGCGCTGCAATGTTGCTGAGATACTCGCTGGGTCTGGAGAAACCTGCAAAAGCCATCGAGTTGGCTGTCAAAAAGGTTCTGGACGACGGATTGCGGACCGCGGATCTCGGAGGACAAGTCGGTACAGTCGAGCTCGGTGACGCCATCGTAGAAGCTTTGAAAGGACTTTTGTGAAAGAAAGGACTTTTGAAATACAATTAGAAACCAATGTAGATATGTTACAGTAAGTGTTACAATTGACGATGATAGCTGGTTATGCTTGTTGGCATATCGTGCATGTACCAAAATCGTTCTCCGCTCCGAGTGAGTTTACTCTTCTTCTTTCTCGATCGCTTTTCGCCTCCAAAGTCTTCATCATTTCGCGCGAGTTGAACCCAAGTTCCACCGAGCCCCATGCCGATGGCTGGGACTAATGTTTCTACGACAGAGTCTTCCACAAAGATTGTGATATCGTCGTTGTATGGATCGTGAGGTTTGCGACCGACGATGGATTTCGATCCTTCGACGACTTGTTCAATCCTCGACTCGCCTTCGACGACAACTGGTCCATTCGACAATGGCAGGATCAGCGGAACATCGTCGCTCTTTCCCCCATCCCATTTTATCCAAGGCGTCAAAACGATTTTGGTGAACCGGCTTTCGAGGTCTGCTTCAACAGCCTCAGGCTCCGGATAAGCTCCAGCTTCCAGGAGTGCTGGCTTATTCGCCACTTTTGGAGGAGGGATGACCTCTTTGATCTTGCGAATGGACCATTCCCTGACTCCCGGGCAATGCGTCAACGGCAGCGGTGTAAGACCCATGAAATTCATGAGGACATTTGGCGGTCGATATGACCAATCGTTGTCGGGAGCTGGAGCTGACCAGGGATCAGCCGCATCGTCGTCCCATGTCGTCTCTGCTCCCCATGTTGGGACCTCGGAAGAGTCGATGATTCGTTCGTCTTCGGATGCCACAAGGTCCTGGGCGCTGATAAACTCGACATCGGAACTTTCAAGAGATGCTTTAAAGCATTCTTCGGCCTTGAAATCCTTGTCCAAGGTATCAAAGGTCTCTTGCAAGGAGAGATTCAAAGAGTCGGGCAAGGCCTTTGCCAGTTTCGATGTCAGAGGAAGACATTTCGCCGCGTCTTCGATGACGGTTAGGGCCTTTTCGAACCCACGGGTGAATTTGGGTTCGGGAAAGACGCGATGGCGTAAAGTATATTTGACGAACAAGGTGAGCAACCGGGGCGCGTTGACGAGATGTTTGTCTGACCTGCTTGAAGGATGAGGAGGAAAAGCTGACGATGAGAAGGTACATACCAAATCAACCCTTGGTCTCTCATGTACGCAGATAGGAAAACCTGTACATGCGTCGCAGGATCATCGATAAACTCGAGCATTTTCATCTCTTTGCGATCACGTTCGGCCTCTAACAGCGCCTCCTCCTCCTTCGAGTTGTTCACGGGAACGGGTTCGTTGTCCACGAGATCGCTGGGATATTCGTCAGTCCGAGTTTCATCGAGAGGATTGAGTTGACGCGTACTATGGTGGTCGTGGACGACGGCGAAAAAAACGGCTTCTTCTCCTTCTCACCAACATTAACCTCGACATTTTCATCTTCATTGTCGGATTCATCGCCATTAGCCGTCTCATCCTTTTTGTCGGTGCGGCGCCAAACTGGTGTCGTCGCGAGTACACCAACATAAAGCATAAACTGGGTGTGAACAAAATGAGATTGATTTTGATAGAATTCTGTACGGATGTGGTACCTGGTCATAAAGAGCACGAACTCCGGTGGCTGGTTCAGACGGCCACACGCGCTTCTTAAAGTCACCCGAAACAGTATAGAGTCTCGCAATTGGGTTGCTTTGTCTATCCTTGCTCTTAAAAAAGGAGACTGAAAATGAATTTGAAAGACGAACGGATCGTATCCACCGCTTTTCGGATTTTTCAGGTTTTCTATTTCCCATTTCTCGTACCACTCGCCTTTGGACTCGTTAGGCGCCGAGTCTTGTTCTGAAGGATCTGGGACAGCAAAGGAGGGCCGTGCATTGGTTTTGCATCTGTCGGTGTCGTGTTTTTCTGGCAATGCGATTGTGGGGATATCCCAGCCATCGACCTCTTCCCCAGCCGCGTTGGTCTCGATCATGATCCCTTTTGGTTGAAATTCTGTAAAGGGCACGACATTGGCTCCAGGAGGCGCTGTTGGAAAAGGAGGATAAGTGATAGCATGCTTGGTCTTTTCTTTTTCCGGAGCAGTGGACATGGTGGTCGAAGGCAAACGAAACGGATAAGATAACAAAGCCTTTGTTTCCCATAATCTTATCGCCTTGTTTCCTTCCATATCTTATCAATCGGTCTGTGATTCCCACCATCATGGCTGCCGACGCGAAATGGGCCTTTGCAAAAGAATTCGCAACGCAGTTTCAGTCGTCTCAAACTGGTCTGCTGCAGCCCATCTATTCTGATTCCTCCATCCAATTCAATATACAGATCTCGAGACGCGTCTTGCTGCAGCAAAAGCTAATCCTTCCAAGGACCTGCTCGACGAATTGGCGGTGGACCTGGCAAAGGCTACCAAGGAGCTCGCAGAGGCTACTGGATCTCTGCCGAATCATGACCAACGAGCATACGAAATGGTGAGCTCGTCGTATGTCCTCTCAGTCTCGAATTGAATCATCCTCCAGCAACTCAAGGCCCTCGAGAAGGCTCTGGATGACCTTCGCTCTTCATCTACATCCAAACCTCGATTCTCATTCAAACGCAAAGCAGGCGCCGTTTCGTCGAAACCGGGTGAGCCAAAGCCTGACTCACCCGCCACCGCTGAACCAAAGCCTGAACCCGTCACTACTGATGTTCCCTCGACGCGTTGGACGATATCGAATCGAACTGGGGAATACCTGAATTTCGATTCATTACCCTCTTCGGAAGAAGCGCCTGGCTCAGACCTGAGTATAGCTGATCTAGACTCATGTATCGTCAACCTGGTTTCGGCTTCATCTCAGCCCTTTGAAATTTCGGCGCTGCATATACGGAACATCAAAAACACCATCCTCATGCTTCCTGTAATCAAAGGAAGCGTCCTGCTTCACGATTTGAAGGGATGCATTGTGGTTGTCGGTGCTCATCAGGTCACTTTCTTTCTCAATCGCATTCTATTCACTAAACAATCTCTAGTTTCGGATGCACACCTCTCAGGCCGTCGACGTGTACATCTCAATCCAGTCGAGTCCAATCATAGAGCACTGCAAACAGACCAGATTTACTTCATATCCGTCGAAACTTTCAGAGGTGATTAATTTACATCTGGCCTGCGTCAAGGCTAACATTAGCAGACCTCGACCGCAGGACATACCTCCGTCCAGGACTTTTCTCACATCAAGAGCTCTCCTTCACCCAATTGGTCAATTCTACCAATTGAGGACTGTATCGCCGACTGGCCCATCGATTCGACAGACCAAGTTCAGAGAATTGTCCAGCGATTATGTCCAGCTCTGCCATGAGCTCCAAATTTTCTTACCAAGACGCATAATCTACATATATACCCTACGCTAAATAGATAAACAGTTCAAAGGCCAGGCTGAAAGTATTGTCGCCCAGTCCTTGAGATAGGACTAGGCCCAGTGGTTCCAGTCGGTGTCGGTGAAAGGCGTGTTGTGCAAGCAAGTTCCCACATGTGACTCCAAGATTCCATTTGAAATCATTTTGGCAGCTTTCGCGACATTCAGCGTGAATGTGTCCTGACAATGCTCTTTATTCATTGAATTGACAGCTTCAGGCACCAGGCGTCTATCGCAATGATAATTCCCCGACAGTTTCGCTGATTCCACGAGGCTTGCATTATTATATTGCTTGCTTTCAGCTTCAGCAGTCCCTTGGAATTTTATTCCTTGCCATGGACTCTCAGATAGGTAAACATATGTCCCTTTTTGTTGCTTGATGACTGAGCCGCGAATTGTCAGGGACTGCTCCACTGAAGGGATCCAACCCAACATTATCTAGCTGCTATGTTCGCGAAGCGAAGATTTATGATGAAGGAATGGTCGCTCGCTGGAAAGTCCTCATGGATGGTCTCCTACTATTTGTGAGTTTACCTGCTCGTCGCGCCCCGGAATAACTGACAAGTCTTGTATTTAGGCTGCTCTTTTCTCGGCGGTGGTCACAGCTTTCATCATCGAGGGCTACAAAACTCTGTCTCCAGATCCTTCAGCAATGACTGTGGTGCTTCTGTATCAGATCTCGCAGCAACTGTCCACTATCACGAACACCACCGAGTCCATCGTTTCGCTGCCCGACTTTAGTAGCTCACCGAAGCTGGCGGTCATTGCCAACATATTCTGGTCCCTCAGTCTCGCCTTGAGCTTGACCTGCGCCCTTACTGCCACCCTTATCGAACAATGGGCATCAGACTATGTTCGGGCGATCGATCGTCGAGAAGCGCCTGAATTCAAAGCCCGAATACGGGCATATCTTTTTGAAGGAGTCGAGAACTCGAATGTCGCAGCGATTGTTGAAGGGACACCGCTTCTTCTTCATGCATCGCTCTTCTCTTTCTTCATCGGTCTTATATTCTTTTTACATCCTATCAGCATGATCATGACCTTCCTTGCCGCCGGTATTCTGGCTGTTTTTGGCATTGCCTATCTCTCTGCGACTATTGCTCCCCTTATTGACACTGCTTCGCCAATCAGGACTCCGCTAACTACATTGGTCCTTCAATTCTCTTTCACTCGGAATTGGCTTCGTAAAACATCGCTTTGTGGGATGAAAGTGGCTTCATTCATGCAATCTCGGGCCAGAGCAGGAACTCTGGCTTGTTGGAAGCCTGTGATGAAGTATTATTCCATCGTCGGAGACATAGGCCGAGCCTTGATGAAACGCCTATCGAAATGGGCGATCCAATCCCGACTGCTCTTTTCACAAAAGGTAAACTATTACTCGACTCATGACCTCGTTCTGACTTATGTTCAGACCGAGCCGGATATTCGACCTTCCTCCGAGATGGAAGAGTACAGTTCTCCACCTTGGATCTTACCCAATATTGTTGTACAACCGACACAGCAGAGTGCCATGACCCTTCCGAAATGGCTCGAGCCTTTCGTACAGATCTGGTCGGACAACACACTTTGCACCAGCGACCTTGACACCATCAAAGAGTCCACTGCGCTCAATGACTCCCTCACAGAGTTTTACCAGCGCGAAATTACCTCTATGTCATGGACATTGGAGCACACGACAAACGATGGAGAGCTGGTTCTCTTCTTGGAAGGAATTCCCATCTATCTCAACTCTGACTGGTCGGACCTCCACTTCGGGAAACCGGCGGTTCCGTTTTTCGACCATTCTCCAGCTCATGTTCTCCGAACTGTACTCCAGCATCCCGAGTCGACATTTTTATCGAAGCTCGAGACTTTTGTTTCTACTCGAACACTATCCATGAGTGAAAGAGACGCGTCCGCGGTTGTCAATGCGCTTTCGTCTCTCTTCGAGAAAGAGATCCACCTTTACACCGAAGCCACCAGGTTCCTTGATGACTATTATTCCAGCATCCATTTGCGGTGGTTTCTGGAACGATGCATCGGGCTATATCTGTCACTCTCTCCTGCCATTCGACGTCTCCAAGTAATTGCGGTGCTCCGCTGTGCTCAGGCACGAGGCTCGAAATACAGGACGACCTACAACGACCAGTACTCCTGGCCATTCTCTAATGTTGGTGTTCCAGTTGGGTCCTTTCGATATTCTGAATTGCGCCCATTTTGGGATGCGATCAAGTCATTTTTGGGCTCTGAATGGGAGTTCAATGGTATGGGGACAGCACCGACAAGAGCCAGGGCACCTGCCGCTGCCGAAGAGAATCAAGGCATTACCCTGTTCAGTCTATGTATCTTCTTCTGGGAAGGTGTACGCAATCCCCAAGGTCATTTCACTGACAGCTTTGTCGCTATGGTTATGGAGGACCTTATTCGCTATGTCTCACCACTAGTAGAAGGCTCTGCTGGGGCACAACAAGCATACAGTGCAGGAGTATTCCTTATCACTTCAGCTCTGGAAGAAGCTTCTCCTGAACTCAAACGCCGGGACCTCTACAACAGCATGGCAAGAGTAGTATCAAATTTCTTGGATCCTCTTGTCAGAATCACAGATGATGCTGCAGCAGAGACTGCACAAAAGGTCTTGTGCTCTCCTGGGTGGTCGACAAGGTTGCTTAAAAGTATACCAGTCAGCTGGCTCGGAAACCCGGTATGCAGTCAAATCATGTATGCCAACGAGATCGCTCGATACTTGAGGCCGTGGCCTTCCCCATGGCCTTCGATACCAGAAAAAGTTACTCTTGCTGGCATGCATTCGACCATGCAAATCGAGTTCGTTCAGCCTCTGAAAGGCTGGCTCACTGAAATTCCACCCGATGGGGTGCAACACATCCCTTCTTTATTCCGTCTCCTCGGCACCCTCGACGAACCAAAGGCCGTCATCGAGGTTCAGCAGGCACTCCGTGATTTCCTGACTCTGCCACAGCCGGAAAGCAACCTGGACGCCGCCCGAGAAGCCCTCGGACAATTAGAAATGACGGCTAGCAAACCAGAATTCATCTACAAAGCACTTGCCTCGGTATCTGATTATCCATAACTAGCAGTAGATTCAGGTATTTCGAGAAAGGGTAGGTAGTCAAGCCTAGTGTTGCCGCGGCTAGGCTTGAAAGCCGCTCGGAGCCGTAGCCGAGCCGACGTTTGAGCCAGCCATAGCCGAGTTTTGGCTACGGCTACATCGGCTACAGCTCCAGTGGCTTATCAGCTATGGTAAACCAAGCTGATAATAATTTCTTCAATTATTGTTTTATGGCCCATACATGGCGGACAATCAGCTGTCATCGCCGATTGTTGTGCTACAGTCATTGGTACTGTCATTGTACCAGTCATTGTTCTGTCATTTTAAAATCTCTTTGTGTTATTATAGAATATTGTCTTTTTTACTAAACAAAGGAACTTCCCAAATTGGTACAAAGTGCCGGCGCCAGAATCTGGACTCGTCCAGTTGCTGTCTCTCTCTGACTGTGTGCTCACTGTCTCTTTGTAATAGGGTTCAGGGATGTTCTGAGTGAGACTTGTGTTCGAACGATTAAACAAAACCAGCTATTTGATTTGGTTCAAATGTTACAGTTACAAGGTTCAAAAGCACGTGCTACGATAAGATCCGGTATTTATATGATCCGGTGGAAGCCGTAGCCAAACAAGTTCAAAGAGAAGGCGAAACGGGGATTCCCGTTACACACTCCCCCATTAAGAGTGAGTTCACTCTTCTCAAGCAATAGTCAATTATAACAGTCAAGTTTCGTTGAGTTCAGTGACACGGTCAGTGTCTGGGATAAATCATACATAGCGAAGGTCAAGATCATGAGTAGATAATATATATAAAGTTGTTCGTCAAGATAGGTTAGGCCGATTCGTTCGTCAAGTCATGGTCCATGTCAAAACCCGTATCAGTGTCTTCAAAATGGTCACCCTCATCCATACATTCCAAATGAATAACTGAGTCTAGAGACAGAGCCACGTCCTCACCACCGCCATTCATCTCATCGTCATCGCTAGTAATCATGAATGAGCCACCGGTCGCAGTGGAAGGCAATCTGAGAATGTTTCCCATGATGGTACTAGTTCTCGTTTTACCAAGGGAGGTGTTGGGACTATGAGAAGTCTCAACGGAATGTCTGGTAGCGTCGACGAAGCTCGGAATGGAGGAGAATGAGACGCCACTTAGGCCGTCGATGGTTTGGTTCATTTGAGTCGACAATGGAGTAGCAGCAACATGCTGCTTACCGGATTTGACCTTTTTCAACTGACGAGCTTGGTCCTGAATGGGTACGACAGGATGGGTGGCAACATAATAGTCGGGTCCACCAGAACTCAGGGGAATCGAGAGGAGTACGGACTGTTTAGAACCTTTGAGAAGGTTCTTCCAGTCCTGGTGAGATATTTCTTCGGAAGGAGGAGCGTTCGAGCTCGAATTTTCGGTTGACCGGGACCAGTCGACGTATGTCTCGATGAACTGACGCCCCCCAGGGAAACTGTCGTTGACCCGTGCTTCGTCGACCCCGCAGTTGAACCAGTGACGCACAGTCATTTCTTCGGTAACTGCAATCCCTTGTCCCGCGGAAAACGGAATGGGTGCATATTGCCGGTCAGGGTTGAACTCGAGTCGAAGCTGATTGCAGATAGAGACGTATCTGCCAGCGGTAGCCAGGAGCTTCGACCCAAAGAACATGAACAGTTTTCGTGCGTATATAGTGTCGGGGGTTCGGAAAGGAGCAGTCAGGTAGAGGGTTTGGATTCCACAGATCATTCGAAGGTTCATGGAATATACGCCATTGTTGAACAATACCGGCACACCGATATACTGCTCATCCTGTCGACCACGATAAATCAACCAGGCAGCAACATCGCGCTCATGCATATTGAGAGCGAATGTTCGTGGGGCTGGGCAATTCTTCAGCAGGCTCGAGTTGAATTGGTTTGCAGTACCACTACGATCCTTGTTCGACTCGAATCGAAGGATAGGCAGCATTACTGGGTTGGTAGAGCTAGACGCTACAGGTGGTGGATTGGGAAAGGTTGAGTTCATCTGAATGGTCATGAATGGGCTCATTGCCTCTTCAGTCCATCCGTTTGCCAATATCCCGCGCATGGCAGGAGTCAAGAGGTGTTCGGAGGTAACAGCCAAGGCCTCGTTACGCAGCCTTTTCAAAATGTAGATAGCGCACAATGCCATTTTCTTCGATGAGGATTGAGAGGCTTTCAATTCTCTAGCAAGATCCTGCTCGGAGAAAGGATTCGGCCTCGTACTGAGGAGAGCGTCAAGGTTCACGGTCTTGGGTTCTGTTGGTGGAACGTCAGAAGGAATGGAGTTCATGGATCGGTTTGGGGGCATACCACGAACAAGTCGGGTCATAGGTTCAGATTCGGTCAATATCGGTGTACCTGAATCAGTGTGGCGTTGTTTTGGAGACATTGACTGCCCACGAGATTCAGCCTCCTTTTTGAGCTTGTCGATTACTCAGCAAGCGTCTTTGTAGTCGGTGTTCAATTGTTTGAAATTGTTTCGTAGTCGTTGGTGTCGACCTTCAATGTCTAATAGGGCCGACTGCGTTTCAAGATGCCTCGACTGAGCCTCCATCTTCATCTCGATAGCGGCCAGCATCTTCTCGCGCATTTCGTCAAAGGTATGGGTTTGTCGGGGTAAAGAGCTATCGGGCATAGTCTCTTTCTTTTCAACTGGCTCTCCCCCTGGAATTGGGTGAGTGGTCTCGCCAGAGTTCATAACAATTTCAGTCGTCATGGTTTGAGAAGGGAAGGGAATGAAGGACTTTTTCATTTGATGGCAGTCTTTAAGAATCAAACTGCCTCGAGGTAAACAGATGTCAATATCCTCGATCTAATCTTAATTAAAACCGCAACGTGGCTCATCTTTTTCTTTTCGTCCGCAGGAGCAGCTTCCAATCAGCCACGTTCTCCAGTGCCAAGTATTTGTCCAAGGCTTCGAGTCCATTTACAGCGTCAAGGTCTTCCCAGGTGGTGTCGCCCAGTTGCCAGAGGACCTCGAGTTTCAATACGTGTCGGTTCCAATGGTGCCCAATGATCGCTTCCACCAGGTATTCAGCATCTTTCGGGGTGCCAAAGTCATACGGGTCAAGGGAGAGTCGATTTGGGAAGAGTTGGTCACAGCTGGCAATGTGGGGCTTAAGCAGGCTGGCATGAAAATTCAGGTGAATTCTTCGTTTCGTTAGATCCTCAGACAACTCCAGTGTATAGTTGGAGCTCCTGGCGTTATTCTTCAACACCTTGAACGGTCCTACGAATTTAGGTATGAGTTTTCTTGCTCGTCCCTTCGGTATATTGATGTTCTTTGTGGAAAGGTACACGAGGTCATTCACCTCAATCTTCAGTTCGTCTCGTCGCCCTCTGTTCGTGTGGAATGTTTGGAATACACGTCGCTCGATGATGGCATCGTGGGCGTCGCTCAGGTGCATCAGCGCCTTGGTGGCGAAGTCAGTTATACCAGGAGCGGTATCGGTTTTGAGGTTTGTCAGGTCTTTCAGCATTACTGGTACGTGTCCACCATTCAAGAAGAATGGAGAGTACCCGGTGGTCTCGCTAACAGCAGAGTTTATAGTGAATTCGGTCATCGGTAGTCTGTCGACCCAGTCCCGTTGGGTCTTACAGTGGATCTAAGAATCTGGTTTATGGATTGGTTACACCGTTCAGTGAGTCTGTCCGTCTGTGGGTGAAATGAGGTGGACATTAACAGCTTCACCCCTAGTAACCGGTGGATTTCACGCCACCATTGGGAGGTGAATTTGCTGTCGCGGTCGCTCACAATAGACTTTGGTAGTCCATGTAGTCGGACTATTTCACGAATGAAAATCCAGGATAAGTCAGTCGCCGTGGTCGTCGTTCGGACAGGTATAAGGTGTACCATCGAGGTGAGTCGGCATACTACCACCCAAAGATAGTCAAACCCTTTTGATTTGGGGAATGGGCCCAGGAAGTCCATTGCAATGGACTCCCAGGGCTTCGAAGGGGTAGGCATTGGGTGCAGTTTACCAGTCGGTTTCTTAGTCGATGACTTGGATGACTGACACCTGGCACAGGACCGGCAGAATTTATCGGTGTCGGTGTATAGTCTAGGCCACCAGTACCATCGTCTAATATACTCGGAGGTTTTCTGGGTCCCATAGTGGCCCATAATGTCATGAGCAGCTTCTAGGATTATGCCGCAGAATGTTTTACCCGTTTCCGAGTCGCATCCCTGAGGTATGCAAAGTACCTCTTCGTCGTTCAGATTTCGTCAGAATATTAAATCTCCTTTTACAGAGAACCCCTGGTGATCATTCGGTGACTCAAGTACCAACTTGAATAATCCGTCACTTTCATAATTGCAAGCGATCTGGGGATTGATATTACAACGTTCACGTACTATCGGACGCAGCGGTCGTCCTCAACTGTATGAGTTAATGATGGTGGGATTGTCATTCGATTCAGGCAGTCTAGGTTCGTCTTCCTCAGCATGCTTGGCTAACTCCTCAGCCTCGAATACTCTTTCTTCGATCGCTTCTCGTAGAGCTTGCATACACACCTCTTCTGAGAGTCTCTGAAACTCAGCTTCAGTCTTGTTTGCTGTGATTTCTCATTCACGATCCCAAGGGAGGTCTTCCATTTCAGGGTCCAGTCGTATGTCCGCACTAACGAATTCTCTAGGGTGAACAATGTCGTCGGCTGTGTCACTTTCGTAGTATCGAGATAGGGCATCAGCGGCTTTATTGCTCACCCCCTTGACATACCTAATGTCAAAGTCAAACCTCGAGAGGTACTCCATCCATCGACATTGTCGGCTGGATAGTCTTCGTTGTATCTTGAAGAATTCAAGTGACTTATGGTCGGTCACAATATGTATTCTGTTTCCAAGTAGCTTATCTTCCCACTTTAACAGTGCTTCAAGGATAGCTATCATCTCCAGTTCAAATACGCGGTAATGGTGTTGGGCAGCAGTGAACTTTTTGGACATGAATCCCGCAGGTCGACATGTCTGCCAGGTCGGTCCTTGGCCATACATAGCTCCAACTCCAGATACCGAGGCATCACAGATGATCCAGATGGGATCCTCGAGTTCGTTGTTGATCGGGGAGAGGATAAGATTCTTGGCTACGATCACCTTGATGTTTTCAAAACAGGCGTCATGTAACGGTCTCCAGTCAAAGGCTTGACCATTTCTCATCATACTCGACAGTGGTCCAGTGTACGCAGTTATGTCAGGAAGGTAGGACGCCAAATATTGGATAAGTCCTAGGAATTTCTGAACGTCCAAGTAGTTTCGAGGTGTTCACCACTCCTGTACGTGTTCAATCTTGTCCAAGTCACAGTGGATGCCTTCATCGTCAATGATGTGTCCAAGGCAGTCGAGCTTTGTGGCATATAAGTCACATTTCTCAGGTTTCAGGTAGAATTCGAATTTCCGTAATTGATCAAATACCATCTTTAGGTGTTTTTCGTGGTCCTCGATGGTGTCAGAGAAGACAAATATATCGTCAAGGTACACATGTACAAAAATCCTGATGAAGTCCCGAAATACCATAGTCATGATTCGTTGGAATGTGGCGGGTGCGTTTCAGTCTCCTTGCTGCATTGTATTGCTAACCATAGTTCTGAATACAGTGGAGAAGGCTGTCTTTATCACATCCCCAGGCTCGACACAAATTTGTTCATACGTGTCGGACATGTCAATCTTTGACCTGTATCTGGATTTGGCACAATCAGTTCGTATTTGATCCTGATCAGAGAATGGGGTGACATCTTTTACAGTGTTGTTGTTTCGTTTTTGTGCGTCTACAACAGTCCTAAGTTTTCCATTCTTTTTAGGGATACATAGCATCGGAGCAGCCTGGGGTACATTGATTTGTTCCCACCATCCGGCGGCCATATACCGCTTGATCTTTTCAAGCAATTCCTTTTTCAGTTTGTCAGGGCATCTGGGTAAGTAGTACGAATACCACTTGTTCTCATCAATCAGGGTAATTTGGTGATTTATTCCGTGAAATGGAGGGAGTTTGTCTGGTGCTCCCCCAAGGATATCTTGGCAGGTTGCGAACCACTGGTCACGCAGTACAGGAATGTCCTCTTCCGAGTATTCTGCCTTATTCAGATTATGTTCTAATCGATTTTCATAGGCCTGCATCAATATATCGCCTCTTTTGAAGGCTACTTCTTGTTCTTCTGCACTATTCTTCTTTTTGAAACGTACTTTTTTCTCAGCTCGCATAGAGCTAAAAGTATGTTTCGCTTTTTCTTCATCTTTCATTACACTGGTGCTTAACTTGTGTTTCTCTACCAGTTTGTCGCGATTAAAGGGTTCAGTTTGGGGTTTATGGTAGTGCCTATCTGGGAATCTTTCACGGGAAAATTCTTGTATAATTTCAATGTTGTCATCAAGTGAGTCAGGGTCATCTATCTCCTCCCCCTTGGCGATATGTATGATACACCTATAGTCCTCGCCTAGTCATGTTGAGCCACGCTCTTTCGACAGGTGGTCTGCAATTCTGGCAGCAGAGCGACGTGCTTGCTCCAGAATATCATCTTTCAGGCTCATGGTTTCAATCTTACGGCCACGAACACGGACAACGTCATATTCGAAATTGAGGGCCATCTTATGTGTCCTCATAAACGCACAGCCCACGACTGCATCATATCGATCAATATTGAAGATGTCGAAATACTCCTTGGTGGTTTCACCACCAAGTTTCGTCGAGGCATATGTTCCATAGTTTATTTTTGACCGGCTGCCGACAGTCCCCAATTGAACGTTCAAGGGTGAGCGCAATTCATATGCTTTCAGTTTGCTCACCCTGGAAAATTCCGGACTCAGAGCCGTCGTGGTTGATCCAGAGTCTACCAGGGTATAGGCCATCAAGCCATTGATTTCCACCATCAGCGTCAAGCACCTGGTTTGGTCCGCTGTCCGAACGGGCCTCTCGATCTTTTCGGAAGACACCCGGATCCGATGGAGATGTACTTTGGCCAACAATTCAGATACATTAGAGGCTGCGTCGATGATCCACATTCCATATAGATTAGGAATGTCAGTATCGTTCACGTTAAAGTCGCCAGCCTCTCCCCAGAAGGGGTTATCATCATCAGCGTAACTGGCTTCGGTGTCTCCAGCGAACTCGAGTAGATTCTGAAACAGTCGGGGCGCATTTTCCCAGGGATCTTCACTTTCTGTCTCCACAATTGGTGGGTGCAATATAACGACCGGGATTTCTTGGTCATCTACTGAATTTAATTCATTATCCAGGTCATCGTCATTATCTATCTCCCATGGAGACATATGGGAACAAATACGTTCGCTGTCCATAGTCCAGTAAGGTAAGTTCTCATCTGGTATCGAGTCAGACTCAGACCCCGAGTCAGGCAATGGGATGTAATCAGGTTCGTCCCAATCTTCTACCCTGTCGTAATACTCATCAGGGTCTAGATACAAATCAGGGTATCCGGGATCATCTTCGTATACCTCTGGGGCCATAGCTATAGCTGTTGAACGGTACGGTCTTGTCCTCGGCCGTTTCCGATGTTTTACATGTCACTATTTATATCCACCGATCTTTAGTTACGAATTTCAGCTATCTTGCCTCCTACCCTCATCTCGTACCCCCTCAATTTAGCTCACTTCAATATTATCTGCTTTTGCCTTTGCTGTCGCTCTCGTTCGTCGGAGTAACTGCACCATTTCGTCCAACAATAGCCATAGCGATTAGGTCTATATCCATGTCCGCAGTAATATTGGCAGCATTTTCGATAGCGTAGCTTCGGCGTTCACGGAATTGGTCTCCCTCTCTGGGTATCTGGATAGTAGTGTCCATTCCGCGTTGAATGGAGGATAATTCGGCATTCTCAGGCAGAGGAGTGATACCGTGCCTGTCGAAGTAGTCGGTGGTATCGATGTGATCCCAATAATAAAGTCCTTCTAGTCCCGCAGGAGCAAGTGCTTCATGGAACTCAGGGAACAGATGCTCCCAGGTAATCGCCTGAGAGTTTCGGTACCTCTCCTGCAAATCCTCAGTGAAACTGTCAATTTGGGGAGTGGTCTCTGGGCCTAAGTAGCCATCAATACGTGTAACCCAGGACAGTCTAGAGCGGATACGGTGTTCAAAATGTTCCTCAACTACTTGTCGAGCAACTTCCAATGGGAGGTCGTCAGACGGATCAATCATGATCCGCATAGCCCGTTGATGTTCTGTAACAGGCTCATTTTCAACACCGTAGTCGGATTCATCAACATATTCCAATTCTTCCCCTTCAGACGTCTCTCTGTCTGAGCGGTCATCGACCACATTCAATTCCGGGGCATCCTCGTCGCTAGGTGGTCCCTCATTGACGATACCGGGGACTGTTTCAAATTCCATATTTCGATGGGATTCCTTAGGCTTGCGACAATCACGGGCAAAATGGCCAACAGTGCCACAGTTATAGCACCGAATGTTCTTAGCATCACGAGCGACAGGAACTGGGCCTCCTGATCCTGAAGGATTGGTTCGATGAGGGGTAGGCGGTCTGGGTGGGGTGGTCTCTGTTCGAGTATCGGTACGCATAGCTCGGGTATTGGTGCTTAGAGGACGGAGACGAATGTATCGGGTTCGAGTGGTTACATTTGAACCACTAGTGGCAGCCGCAGTCGAGGGAACAGTCACGGTTTTCATCGAATGTCCAGAGGATGAAGCCTTTCGGGAATCTGTAGCTTCTTCCTGATAATGCTTGGCAAGCAACTGGTCTTGTTCAAATTGCGTGCATAGCTTCAGCAGACGTCTTTTGCTGATAAATTCAGGTGTGATTCGCTTGTCTTGAATTAACCACTTTCTCATGTCAGTAGGCATAATGTTCAACATTCGCCGTGTAAACTCCCAGTTGCTTGGGGGTCATAGCATACAGGCGGCGCTTCTCAGCAGTTCGTGGTAGAGCCCGTTAATACCAGCAGAGTTCCGCCAAGAGGCATGTTCAAAGTCTCTTGTGGCGTTGTTCAATGCATGGTCATGAACAAAGTGACGGTAAAGCTCCCATACCGCTTCATTGAATCGCCATCGCTGTCGTGGAATGAACGTCCCAGCGTACATTGGTTCAATAACAGCATTATACCAGGTCAGGGCGTCTCCTTCTAGGCAGGCGCCAAGCATCTTCAAATGGGCTGGGTCATGAACAGGACTGTTAAGTCCAGACAAGCTCATGTATCGCAGCATTTCAGGTAACCACTCTTCAAATCGTTGGGCATTCCCTTTTCCGTCATATTTCTTAGGGAAGTCAAGTTTGATGGTCTTTCCGAGACCAAGGTCGGTTTGGTGACCAACTCCTCGTCGTATAATGCGGTACAGCCATTGTTGCATTTCACGGCGATGAGCTTTTCGTTCATCAGATTGTCGTCGGCGTCAGCATCGACCTTGGTTGCGCCTTCGATCACGTCGGCGCTCACGTTCTTCAGGTATGTCAGCACGACGATGTCTACGCTCTCTGTTGCGGTTTCGTCGATTCTCACTGATATTCGAGTTAGATCCATTCGAGGAGCTATGGCTTGATCCAGTACTGGATCCACTCGAGGTACTTCTACTAGACTCGCTAGATGAGCCCTCTTCATCATCGTCAGATCCATGATCATCGCTCCTGTCGTCGCTAGGGGGTGATCTCTGACACTCGCGTTGGCGTCTTTTTCTCCTTTTGCGTTGATTGTGTTCGCGGCGATGGTCCTCGGGCCAGGAGTCACCAGAGTCATAACTCGAATCAGAGGGGTCGTCGTCAGACAATTCTCCATGTCTTTGGCGAACGTCCTCCATGTCTGAGCTATCAGTGGTCTCCGATACTTCAGTCATCGGTGGTTCACGGCTATCTCGCGGAATGTGTCCATTATTAGGGTTCTCATTGCGGTTGGGCGTCGGGTGATTGGTCTGACTTCTCACATGGATATTGTATGGATTGCCTGAGGCGTCAAACGCAATACCTTGGTCAGGATGAGCGCTCTGTCCAGATTCTCGCATATCCGCATTAACCATTCGTTGAATAGCCACACGGTCTTTCCAGATTCGAGCAGCTAAAGCTACAGGATCAACAATTTCATTCTGCGGTCTCGCGGGAGCCAGATGGTCATTGGCGGCGGCCAATTTACGATCTTTCCTCTTGTCCAATCGCGGGGTCTTTTCTTTCACATGGGTTCGGTCAGATCAAGTAGACCTTTCTTGCTTTGGTTCAGTGGAGTAGGATGGGAAGTGGACAGTCTGTCCACGGGGCAGAACTGGGGTCACAGGTGAAGCATTTCCATTCACGAATCGTAGTTGAGCATTAACTCTATTAACGTAATCGTGGTCAGATTCATTGGGATGACAGGGGTGCATTAATTGAGCAATGGTGGCATCAAGGTTCGCTGAAAACTGGTTTCCAGCAGCAATTCCAATAGCGTCAAATACGCGGGCTTGATCAATAGGGTTCGCTCCAAGAGAGCTAGTAATGATGCCAATTGCATCGTTGAATATCGAGGTCAAGGCACTCGAGGCCGCAGGAGGTAAGAAAGATTGAGTCAAGTTGGCATCGGAATAGTACGGATTGGACGCAGGGAGATTGTCGAGAATTGCCTGTTGTATCTCAATTTGTTCAACATCATCTTCGCCGATGCTAGGAGCACCATGGTGTTTACTTTTTTCAGCTCGGCGAGTGGCTCTTTCCCTCTCGGTCATTCCATCTGTCTCTTCTTCAACGTTATTGACGTTAGCTACAGGTTCGTGGCTGCCAATTCCATCGTTCACGTTAGGTGCTGGGGTTTCTTCAGCTATAGGTCCAGTTGAAGACATCTCAGCATTTACGAGACTTTCCATCATAAAACCCTGTCCAGGGACAAATACCACTCGGTCGTCTACGATAGTCGCATTACGACTCATTGATCGAGGAATGGTTCTTCCAATAAAGGCGTTATGGGTCAATAAGGCAGGAGACGTGTTCTGTGGGGTAAATGGGTGTTGTCCCAAAGGGTTTTGGTTACCAGCCAGGGCGATGGGCGATGGGGTCAATGTGCTCAGGCTGGATAATGCAGTTCCAAAGGGAAGGAAGGTCCCTTGCGGGTTTTGAAGCAATCGGGTAAGATTGTTTAGGGAATTCAAGGACGAACTGCTGTCAGCATTCTGTCCAGTATCGTTAGCAGTCGAGCTGGGGCCAGCAGGCGCATTCGTCGTCTCGGCATTCAGACGAGTGCTCTTTCGGGTCTTCTTTTTCTTGCTACTGCTCGACTGAGACTTCGAGCCTTTCGAGCTTTTCGATTTCTTTGTCCTAGACATCAAATCAAATAAATCGAGATTTTTGGTTGGGAAAAAGTCGGGGAAAGGTTGTTTAAAAAAGTGTAATAGGGTTCAGGGATGTTCTGAGTGAGACTTGTGTTCGAACGATTAAACAAAACCAGCTATTTGATTTGGTTCAAATGTTACAGTTACAAGGTTCAAAAGCACGTGCTACGATAAGATCTGGTGGAAGCCGTAGCCAAACAAGTTCAAAGAGAAGGCGAAACGGGGATTCCCGTTACACTCTTGGATTGCATGCTCTTACTCAATATCAGCTATGAAGGAAAGTTCAGTGGGCAAGTGGGATTATGATGTCTGTCTTTTCTGGTCTCATGACTCCAAAGGAAAAGCTTGGCAATGAAAGGATGGACAAATGAAGAAGGGAAACTGGGTGCATCACAGCATGGCAGAGACAGTATAAGGAAGGTCAAAAACTGGAGGAAGAAAAAGTGTTGCCACTAGTAAGATCTCACTGAAAAGCTTGCCATTGTTTATTTATCCTTTTACTGTAGGCCCAGGAGCCAGTTTCTGAGCCCAGGACAGAAACAGCATCCCAGGAAACCCCCATTAACAACACTGTGAATATTGTTAAAGGGGAAACCAGTATGCACCTATTGTTTCAGCCTGTTTTGTAACTTGTATTACAAGACTCAGATGATGAGCAGAATGCAGCAGGAAATGACAGTGTGGGCTCATTTCTCACTGATGACGAGTATGTTGATGGCGAGGGTGAGGCGGACTTTGAAAGTGACACAGTTGAGAGAGATGGCAAGTATGAAGCTGGAGTCCAGAGATAGTGATTATGAATCTATGATGTTGGGGATGATAATCACATGGCTGTGTACAAGGTCTAGATGTGCAGAGGCAGGCTTTGAAGGAGGAGATCTCTGGTTTGGAGGATGACTCTATGGAATGAGTTTCTAGTTCTTCTCTATTTTTTCTCTGTCTACATTCCTCAGACCTCACATTCCAACATAGTATCACCTTCAATATCAACTTATATTGCACTCCTTATGAATACAAAGAGCTTTGACATGATTCTCTGGGACATTCTAAACACCCAAAGATGAGTTAAGTCTGCTGGACTGGTCTATCATCTCACCGTTCAGCCAAGCCCGCCTGAAACCCAGAGCCAGAAGATAAAGCAACAAAGGATAACCACAAAAGGAAACTGCGGCCTCTGACAAAGAGAGAGAACAATAGTCAAGCCTGGTTCAAGCTCTTGTTGCTGTTGCGTCGCGTGATAACCAGGTCTGTTCAGAGTTCATGAATTCAAGCAAACTACTTATCTGTCAACCAAAGTGGCGGATACTCGACGCTGGAAGATAACTGTACCATAGAAACAAGTAGGGTAACCGACTGTCGCAAAAAGTACTTGCTGATTGTAGTCGACAGGCCTGAGTCAATCGGCGGCAGCATGAGAAATTTGGCTTTGGCTTCCGTAAAGGACTCGGAGTGGATGACCTAGCTTGATCGATGCTTCTCGACATCCTAGTCCGAAAATCTCGTATCCACGGGATGACAAGTCCGAGTGGTGGCGAGTGGTGTGACTGTATGGAGATCGTCAAGTTACCGCAAGTTAGATAATCATGTTTGCGGGTAACCATCAGGCCTAAACCCAGAGACTCTGACTCCGAGGAACAATTTCCCCGACGTGTGTTTTTGATTGAAAAGACCGATCAGTACGTCTGAAACCAAGCCCAAAATACGCCGCTTGAACAGTTGACAGGGTCCTGAATGGTGAAAGCGGAACCTACGTGAAGCTTCATGAGGCTTAGGTTCAATTTTAAGAATGAATGAGAGACAAAGTGCTTTTTGATCTCCAAATCTTGAAAAAACTAATCAGTGATATTGAGTCGGTAAAGGCCTCGTGTTTGCTGCGGGCCCCTCGGTACGCCACTTTCCTTCCTACCTTCCGTGACACGATGACCCTCGCCCTGGAAATTGTCGTAGTGGAGGATATATATCCGTACCACAGTGGAACTTGGTGGAGTGAACTAGTACTCCACTGAGGAAACACTCACGTTCCAAATAGTAAACGATGCAGTGTGTTCTTTGCAATGGAATCAACAAGTCTTGCTCTCCAGGCTACTTATCTTTCTAGGTCTTTCAAAAGGTTGCAGGGGCTGATAGACGCACGACGTCAGAGTTTAAACTTGCGGCGACTTGTAAGGCTAGCGTCGAAGCTCACAGGCTGTCATAATCTTTGGTTCGCGGTGACCGTCATGATAATCTGACCTTGCTCCTTACACGATCTGTCCTTACTCGTACATAACGCGGTACACCGGAACGCCCAGCGGTCTGTACGACACGATCTTCATTGACATCTTCACGCTTTGCATCAAAGGTTCAGAAACGGCGTTTTTCATCAAGGGTCCGGAAGCCGAGAGATAGAATAAGTTTGGGTCGGGCGTCTCTGACTATAAAATGGCTCTTTCTTCCAAAAATATGTACACCCTATCCCTGAGACTCAAGTTCTTCACCATGAAACATTACAGTTATACAATCACATCCAAGCCTAACGTCCCCAAACGACGCCGTCTCGCTGGGTCATGCGATAGGTGCAAGCAGAAACGAAGTGAGCTCTTTAATTTAGTCCTCTATATCCATTGCTCAAGTTAGACCGTCAGCTCGCTGTAAGTTGTATATAGGTTTCTTCGTGTCCGACTGGGCTCATCGCGAAGGCAGGCGACAGTGGAAAGATGCCAGGTGGAATATGCTCAAACTGCTTAGCGAACGGAATTGAGTGCAAAGGCAAAGCAAGGGTGCGTTACTTGAAAGATTCCAGGATGAAGCCAGCTGAAACTCGTCCGTGCAGACTCGATCGATGCTCGGGTAAATTTGTTGCAACTTTCGAATCACCATTATTGATATGTGGCCCAGACCGGTCTTTGAGATACAGGACTGCGTGAGCACTGTTGATATTGATCTCAGACTAGTCTGAGTACTTATTGATATGGGTTTCAAGCCCGACATCTCGATATTCGAGGATCACAGAGATACTCGGAGTTTGGCCGCCCGGATTCTGTCCCCGAAGACGCCGTATACCATCTCCAACGACTATTCAACGATACGGAGCACGATGATCGAGCTATCAAGCTACATCATGACTTTGGAAAACGAACTGGTCAATATCTATCACTCGGAGCATCGACACCCCCAAGACTTTCAGACTTGTATGTGATCTATGATTGATTCATTTCTCGATGAACTCTAAAGCAAATTGATCAAGACACCTACTCTCACCAACAGTGCACACCACAGAAGGAAACAGTTATGAATATCTGTTCATATTCTTGCATGAGCGAACAAGACATTCAAAGGTGTGAAATATCGTTGAATCTTTCAGGTTTTGGGCTTGACATCTTACATAGTTGGGCTTATTGGGACAACGAGTGGTCACCATCCTCAGGATTATAGAAAGTTCCTTTGCATGCGATAGAAATATGCATTACTTGACTCACTATTCTAATTTCTATTGTTTACTATCTACCGATGTTCAGCATGACTATCGGAATGGAACATGTATATCTTGAAACCTCAAGAGCAACATTTGAAGTCGACATGGCAGTATGTAAACGAGGGAATGCCGCGGAATTCTGAACAAGCGAGTGTTCTCACTCTGATTTGCATGCCAATCCGGGTCCGCAGTCTTGACCTTGAATCCTTCGCTAAAGGCTCGAAGTACAGCCACATTCCGCAGCAACACTGACTTCTCTCGAACGTACCTGGAAAATCAAGTGTTAATTCGAGGAGGAGAAAATGCCTGAATTGCTCAAGTGTAATATCGAGGTTACCCTTCTTACGCCACAACTATCGAGACCAACTCGAGACCATCAGATGGAGATCCATGATCTAAGCGACAGATTACATACCTACGGGCTCTTAATACGGGTTGAGATCAATCAACTGGAGCAGAGTTTGACTTGCGTCCCGGATTGTAACTGTCTGCCGCAGACCATTTACGCTGGTATCACCTTTGCAAGTTTTACTCTTCCCAAGAAGATATTTTCCTGAATGAACGTGTTTGGGATTAATATTTAGATACTTGGTAATTTACTTAGCGACATCAATCAATCAATCACGATTTTGGCGCTACCAAGGCGCTCGTGGTCTGGACCTCGAGGGTTCTGTAAAATAATGCTCTCAACATGCGCAAGCCTTTCAAAGGGTGCTGATCTTGAAGACCGCTTTTGGCATAGCTTTCGCCAGTGGCCCTGAGCTGCATGGGACTGTCCTGAACCTCAGTAGTGCCACACTCTGACTGCGGGAATACCGGCGAATAATAAATCCCCCTTGAGATGATGCCATCGGTGATTCTGGTCCCTCGAAACCCTGAAGAGTCAGGTTGTACTTATAGGACACGAAGAGCCAATAAACTGCTAGTACTGACCATGATGCCAGACGCTGCTCCCATTGCTAAAAAGGTGCGATTGCCTCTTCATTACAATGGTTTGGGGCTTATCATTCCATGATAGCGTCGGCTCGCTGGAGCTTGCGACTTGTGCAGGCAGAAAAAAGGTGGGAGTCGAATCGTCGAACCGAGTTAATTGCTGATGTTGGAATTTCAGTCCGTTGTGAGTTCTGTCCTTAGTTTTTTTTTTGGATTAGGGATGAACATGGTTAGGCGACAGCGCAAAGATGCCGGGTGGAATATGTTCAAATTGTCTCGAGCTGCGAATTGACTGCAAAAGCAATGGAAGGGTGCGCGTCATGAGCAACTCAAATTTTTGTGCTTAGTCATTACTGCTGCTCTTGGCCTTCCTTCCACAGATCCGACCAAGCTTGTAAGTCTGGACTGTAACCCGCTCATATTCTCGCTCATATCCACTCAGGACATATTATGGGACCGATGAAGACGTGAGTATCATATAGTGTCGTCTCGGAATCCTTCGTTGACCGAAGGGCCACAGCATGTCTCTATCTTCAAGGACAATAGAGAAACTCGGAAACTGGTCGCGACCATTCTCTCCACCAAGACGCCATATATTCCTCCAACAGAATATCAGAAAACCCGGGCGACCATTGTTGACCTCGCCCAGTACATCGAGGTCTTGGAAAGGGAAATAATTCAGCTGTCGGAATCCACGAAGCGAAATTATACGATCGACGATAAATCCAATACCAATTTCAAACTCGAACAGCCTACCCTCAAAGATCAGATTGTGCTCTCAGACCAGCTCAAAAATCTTGCATTGACACAGGCACAAACCCGTTTCTATGGCCATTCTTCCAATCTTATGCTTTTGAAAGCCGTCATTGATGTGAGAAAGCAATATTCTGGTGTGGCAGAAATGCCAGATCAGCCCAAACGGCTTGAATATTGGAGAACTCATCCAGTCAGTTTCTGTTGCTTCCCATTGAATACCCCAAATGACGTTCTGCAGTGGCAACTAGCACCAGAGATGGCGAAGCCGCCACTCATTTTCCCCGAACGAGATCTATTGTATGCCCTTGTAGATCTCTACTTTTTCAACATCAATCTCTTCGTCCCCATCTTCCATCGACCGACTTTTGATAGGCTTCTGGCTCAGGATACACATCTCAACGACAGGCAGTTCGGAATGGTCTTACTGTGATGCTCTAGTCTCGACTTTTCTCCGAATTCGCTGATAATTTCCGTAGAACCGTGTGCGCTGTGGCGTCAAGATACTCGCCTGATACTCGCGTTTCTGAAGACAACGTCGAGTCGCAAGATCTAACACTCAGTCTCGGCTGGAAATGGTTCTCTCAGGTTTCGCCATACATTGTTCGCACATCTTTGCTCAGATCAACCACCATTTACGAGCTGCAGCTCTATTGTGTTCGTCCCCTGATCAATCCATTTATTTAACATTGTTAATCTCGAACAGGTTGCGATGCTGTATATCCAAGGCAGGTAGGTAGTTCATCTGCGCCTTGGTCCATTATACTGACGCCTTTTTTCTAGCTCAACGCCAGGTCGGTTTTTATCGAGGCCTTGGTCCAAATCAATTGACGCTTGGTTAGATTCAGCATGGACGTATTTGGGCTGTGCGGTGCGAGCTATGCAAGAGATCGGGTTACATCGAAGAGATGTCATTGAAACCAGACGCACTCCAGAAAGTGAATTGTGGAAAAGGTACATATGTTTCTTCTCTTTTGTCACTGCTTTTCTGATAACGGCATACAGAGTATTCTGGGTGATCATCAGCATGGACATTGTGCTCAGTGCTTCAGTTGGCAGACCGCGAGCTACCAATTCGGACGATTATGATCAGGACCTTCCGGCCGAATGTGACGATGAATATTGGGAGCATTTTGACCCTAATCAGGCCTTCAAGCAACCACCGGGAAAACCTTCGAAACTATCTTTTTGGATATTACGTATCAAGGGTTTGCATATTCTCGCCTGGGCTCAACGGACGATAGTGAATTATATCTTGTGCTTCAGAAATCTTGAGCTGACACCTACCAGTATCCCGTCGCACCGTCCAAGTCATGGGCGAACAGCTCTGCGCAGTGGGACAACAAGGTCGTTTCAAGAATCGATGCTGCGTTGAATGAATGGCTGAAATCGGTACCAGAACATCGTCAGTTCATTTGACTGCTTCATTTTTCGTTACTCGAATCTTTTCCAGTCAAATGGCACCCCCATCGACAAGACACAATGTTTTTCGATCAATCGGCTATATTGTACACCAAGTGAGGTGTTATCTTCATTCGTCATATGGTAGCTTTCTAAACACAGAGCTAGTTACTATTATACTCAGATTATCATTCATCGACCTTTTATCCCGATGCCAGGTCAACAACCGCCTGTGGATACTGGCTTCCCCTCTTTGGCAATCTGTGCCAACGCCGCAAGATCTAGCTGTCGTATAATGGAGGTTCAATGTAGGTGCAATCATGCTCGCTTGTTCAAGCTCTGACATCAAGTAGCCCAGAGGAGCTTCTTACCGCTCCCAAACATTGTTGTGAATACTCTTCGCTTCTGTTTCTGTTTCTGTTTCTTCCTTGTCCTCACGCATCATCAGATCCCGGTGATAACCTCGGCACTGGTTCTCTTGTTGAATCTATGGGGAGGTCGCGACATTGGTGTCCCTTCCAATGCGGCCCATGAATATGCTCTGGTCCATAAATGCATCAATGTCCTCCGAATCTATGAATCACGGTAGGTTCCATTTGCTATCGAATGCAAATGAACCTCACGTAGATTCTTCTAGATGGCAAGTTGCTGGTCGTTTTTGGTATGATATCTCCTTCTTGAACCCATCGTCCTAACCTCGTTTCAAGTGATCTCCTTGACCAGTTACTCGCTATCGAGGACATGGATATCGAAACGACGAGCAATTCCCTCAAACGGTCACGGGATGTCCAATCGTCACCAAATTTGACTCCTTCAGCGACTGATCCGCGACTGGAATCAGTACACGAGGATCCTGCCCTGTTTCTGCAGAATCTTCCTCTTGACACCAAAACTCTTGGACGATTATCTGCAAGTTTTGACTTTTTCGACGTTTCTGGATGGCAGCATGCAGCTTCGACCCCGTCTAAAAGCGCAGAATTCTCGAACGTCTCCGGTTCCCTTGGTACGTAGCTTCCGCTCTCCTTTCTCAAGGAAGCTTGGCACTGACTATCAGTTCAGCTCACCTCATGAACTTTCCCGATCTCATGACTAGTATGGACCCAGAAACGAACGAAATGTTTGATCAACGGAATGGCAGGTTTGTACTATTCCAAGTTAAACGTCGCTCTGAGCTGAAAATCGTTTTTCAGCTGGGCGAATTGGGGCCATGAATGGGCGCAGTCATCTGGGTCATGAGGGAATTCACATCTTGTCGTGTTTTATCCATTACGGGACCTACGAATGTCTTTCAGCTCAGTCGATGATTCAGCCTGCTTCAGCGGCTCAGATTCTCCGCTAGATCACATGACCCTTGAGCTTGAGCTTCTCACCGAGCGCTTATCTTGGTTATCGTGTTGACTCTGCAGAGAGAGCCCATGCCGATTTGGACCATCCCAGCGAGGCCACAGCAATTTCCCCATTCTAAGTTTTTCCAACCGCCAGTTGAACAGGACGACCGACGGGAGAATTCTCAATCATGTCAGACCTCGTTAATAGGCAAGTCTTGAACCGCCGAAAGGCTCCGGGTAAGGAATATGCGTTTGTTGAACATGCCAGTTGACTCGGGACCAATACGCTGAACCTCGACTGATGAAAATTTCAGATGTCCTACTGATGAATTCCATGTACACGTCAACCCGCTTCGGAAAGATTCTACAGTCGACCGACAAGAAGAACTACTGCCGCCCATATTCATCGCATCCGATTCGCTGACGCTACGGATGACCGGAACTAGTCGCAAATCTCCAGAACATCCTGGTGACGGCAGCTTTAGGGCCGGCAGCAGCGCGCGCAGCATCTTCAGCGTCATTGCTACTGGATTAATCCTGCTCTCTATCGCCTCATTCGACAAGGTTTCATCTAAGCAAAACATCCAAAGCTTGAATTCGCTCCCGTTTGTTCTTCATGGACGAAGTGTTAGCGTTTCAATGCTCGATATTCTTGAGACATCACGTCACATCAATTTTGAGCGTTTGACATCGGAGTGCGATTTAACTCTGTCATCTCTGCTTATGGAAAGCTAACACGTTGGCCACGTCCAAGCTTCGGGTCGTGTCCCAGAGCGCCTTTACCTCCAACACTATGGTTCCAGGACGTCAAGGATGCTTTTTTTCGTGACACGGAATGTCTTCAAGTTCCGCATGTCGTTGTCTGGCCTGGAATACTTGCTATGAAAAGATTTCACAATCCCGCGGGTATTTGTGAGCATATTCAGTCATTTCCAAGTCCGACCTGATTCTTCTTTTCTTTGCCCAGACTCTCCCTGGATCGACCAGCTGACTTGGATGATGCAGCTTGGGCTCGGCGACTGACTGGTATTCGGCTTGAACTGGTGACAAGCCCAGTGCGTGTTTTCAGTGCTACTTCAGGAGAACCGAGGTCTGAACCTTAGCTTCGCTGATGTTTGATGGAAAATAAACCGTTCAAGTGAGTCTTTTCGCATATCAGGAAGTTTCGCTTACCCAGTCCGGGTTATCTCAGTTTGGTTCATTGCGGTCTCGACGAAAATGGTTTTGCTCAGCCGTCCGCGTCGGGTTAGGCTCGGTCAGAGGTCCTCAAAGCCTGCGACTGGCCGGAGCTTGAGAGCTGAAGATAGATTCTGATGCAGTCATGAAATAGGCTTTGACGTCGTTCTTCCCACTTGTCTTTGGATGTATCTTTTGTTTCAGCCGAATCCTCTTTGTCCCTAGCTCTCTGCTGTTCAGAGATTCATTCCAGTGAGATCTGGACTTTGCGTGTGTGAATTCCAATTCCAAACAAAAAATAGTCGTCAAATTCGGTCCGATGATCCAAGATTACGGAAGGGTATTTATCAAAGTGACTTGGTTTTGGGTGCTTCTTCTTCATGGCTACCATCTCCCTCCTTCCTGTCTCGCTTGCCCTTGTTCATATTCCACGCTCCCGTTTGCAGCAGGTCTCGTCTCAGATTATTCACCAGCTCCTGCGTCCAAATCCTCCATTTCTCAATATCACCTGCAATGAAATCGAGCTCACCATATTTGCTGAGCAGCATTTGCTGGCCGATTTCGCAGTAATAGCACGCAGAGATAGACAGAAGATTCGGGCCCGGTCGGGGTCTAGTCTCTCTGCAAGACGAAATTTCCTTGGGAATCCTATCCTGGAGCCCATTGAGATGTCATACGAAAAGTGGAGTGTCTTGCAAATAGACTCTCACAATAACGAAATGGGTGCGTCTCTGCTTCCAGTTGGTGTCGGAATCGTTTCCTATAATGAACATCAGGAAATTCGGGAGCTCGAGTCAACGAACTTTCTGCGCCCCTAGCAGAGGCAGGAATTTCTATTCTCTACCAGTCCTCTTACATGAGTGACTTCATTTTGGTGGGTTATCTTTTACCTGCTTGTTCGGTTTCACTGACCTCGATTCAGGTTAAGGAGTCCCGCATCCAGGAAGCTATGAGCTTGTTTCAATCTGCAGGGTTCGACCTGTACAATCCCGACACGACCATGCTCACTTCTCCTTCTCCAACATCGCCCCAGCTTACTTCCTCGCCGGTAGATGATCGCTGTCCGACGAAGGAAATGGGCAAAATCCTGACTCGAGCCAGAAGCAGCACAGATCCGTCTCAGCCGTCCGACTCTCTTGCACTGTTCACCAGTCCTCGACCAAAGACCAAGTCCCCTTCTCCTATGGCAGGAGAAGTAGATATTCTTTCTCCAGATCTTACGTGCGTCGGCCTTGTCGACGAGCATGTAGATCAATGGACAATCAAAATTATCAAGCTCGTTGCATTCCCTGATCTCGTACCAGGCTCAACGTCGCCCGACAGCTACGAAATCACGACTCCTTACGTTTTTACTCCCTCGACGCCCTTGACACAGGACACCATTCACTCTTCTACCACTTTCCCCTTGCCTAGACCAGATTCACCTTCCTCGGATGTCTCATCATCTACGTCGATATCTTCCTCGGAAGACGACGATGGATACTTTTCACATTCTCCTTCTAGAAATCTCTCTTCGTCTTCTTTGGTGACATCAGCGACATCGAAATCGTGTACCGATTTATCCAAATTTTCTGAACGCTCTCATCGACAAAGCATCTCAGAAGGCTCAATATCCAGTCGTTCATCCAAATCTTCGCATTTCAAACATCATTCGCGAAATCTAATTTTTCCAATGTCACCTATTGCCGCTACACCTAGATCAATGCAGCGCTCGGATCCTTTTGACAAGGTATCCGCCGCCGACATCACACCGATAGGAATTAATGCAGGAGAGAATAATGCGCCGGTAGTGCAGAGGAAAAAAACAGTTAGACCCAGCTACAAAATTCCGTTCTTCAGCTTAACACGGACGCTGGAAGGCACATCTTTTACGACGTCTGTCGAAGTTTTGGCTACCCTTTTTCCGCCTTCCCAGAGATTTATGGTGATTTGCGGGGGCGAGCTGGATGGAGCCGACGACCGTATTGCAAAGAGACAGAATGAAAGCTCTGGGTCAGAAGACGAAGTGTCTGGAGACGATGACGATCCCATAAAAGAGCAAGAGAGTATACTTAAATGCTTGCAGATTGATTTACGACGTTTTGGATTGGGTGAGTGCAATTTCTTTTTGGATTTTTCTGGTCGCTGAATTGCTATCTCTAGACAAACACGGCTTGGTGAACCGATTCTCTCGGATTCTCGAGGAGAATGGTATCAACCACATGTACAGTGCGACCTTTAAGACGGCCAATCTATTGGTATGCCGATTCATTATCTTGGCGACCAGAGCTCACAGTCTTCTAGGTCGACAAGAAACACGCTAGACGGGCACAAGGGTTGCTTCGGACCTGCTAATCTTACAGTCGCCCTTGGCCTCCACTCTTATTCCCCTTCTCGATTGGATCAGCAGCCGACCCTCAGGAAGAGCGTTAAGCTCTTGTACGGACCATCATTGTTCTATATCTTGCAAGTGCCGCCCAGGCACAATTCCTACCTTCCTTTTTCCATTGCTCATGTTCATTTACGTCGATTAACTACCCTTTATGCTCCCATCACGACTTGATTCCTCATACCCGCATCGTACATACACATCGCGCATCACTTCATCCATTTCATTTCACTTCATCTCACTTCATTTCGTTTTCATCTTACCTGATCTTCTCTTCAGTTCAATTTTGCCTGAAAAACAAATGGTTGCTGTTGTTGTACCACCACCATAACTATCTATTATCTATCTATCTACCCTCCAGTCACACCTGTGTCCGAGCCTTAATGAAGTTAATGTACCCAGTCCTGAATCTCATCAGTGTGACCCTGTCTATCACTTGAAGATTACATCCGTCTTCCTTTCTTTCTTGAAATTCAGGGCTCGCGAGGCTTTTTGAGGAAAGCCGCGCCATCAGATGCGCTCGACCGGTATTTCGGGACGGATCGAAAGTATAAAACAGAACAGAATGCAGTATATATACATTGGCTATGATACATGATATGTACAACAATGCTGGGATGAAGAAAGCAAAACGAAAAACTAGGTATACAGAACAGGTCAGACCCGTGGAAGATGGACCGGAATCGGAATTGTTAAGATTGCATTTGGGTTCGGTGGATGATGCTGCGGTACCAATCGTCGTTGAGGTCAGGCAATTCATCTTCCTCGTCGTCGTAGCAGTACTTGGGTGACGCCGGCCGCTGCTCGTCGAATGTCTCCACTATCTCTTCTTCTTCTTCGAAGTCCACGACTTGACATTCCTCGACGCCAAAGTTCTCATCTGCAGGCGTCACCGGGAAGCTGTAGGTGCTGCTCGAACATGACTCGTCCTCTTCATACACGCAATTAATTTGCTGTGTGAAACTGGTCACCACGACCAATTTGTTTCCAAAGGCGCAATCTTGCATAAATGGCACAGCATTGGCCCATGGGTCCTCGAAGGTCAGTAGAGGCCCGTTGATGATGATATGTGGAACTGTACAAGGGAACAAGGAATCGAGGATCAAGGTGTCTAAGTGCCACTTGCTGGCTTCCAGTAGAGGCTATCGGACAAGATGTCAGAAACTGGGTCCCAGAAGACAAGAAATATAAATACCTCGCCTGGATCGGTCCATTGGAATGGCCTGTCCATCGTAGCTACAAACTCGGGAGCGTCGTAGCGCTGTCGAAAGTAGCTGGCAGTCATAGACGCCACGATAGCCTAGAATCAAGCCCTCAGTATCGACCGAGGACTTGAAATTTCATGGACATACCACTGCTTTGACTAGGTGTCGCTGAAGGCCTGACACGACGTGATAGAATATCAGACGCTCCTCGGAAGCGCTCTCGATCTGAAGAAAGAGTTAATTTTGAACCAGCATAGTCAGCATCAACGACGAACGATTTTCGCGAAAGCAGCTGAACTAAAAACCGGTTTCGGGCCCAGGGGTGCGGCGTCAGAGGGCTGCCATGTTGGATGGTGAAGCAGCAGTGAATCCTGGGTGTCCGAGGGATAGTATGAGCGCAAAAAGATAGCTTTTAATGGCGCGCAAAGATAAAGGGGGTGTTGTGGCACAATCTCGGGACTTGGATAATCTCCAAAGATTGGCTCTGGCGGGGTTATGACAATATGTGGAAGTGAAGCATGATGGGAATCGAGGACTAGATTTTGTTTCTGGGAGAAGAAATATTGGAGGACAGTCTAGGTGAAAGGTGAGTGAGGGGTGAGCGAACGAGCAGACAAGGCTTACATTGTCCCATTCGAGATCGAATTCCTCTAGAAGCTCAGGTTCTGCCGAGGGCTGCAATGCAGATGAGAAGAAGCCGCATATTCGGAAATGAAAATTACTCGCCATGGGGAAATAATCGTTGTCGATGGAGGAAATCTGGAGGCCGTCGTCTTGACTAGTGGTCACAGCATCGGAATGTGAGTCCGGACACGAGTCTGGGGCAGCCACGTTATTTTGGGGGACAACGTTCTAATGACAGCCATGAGCCTGCAATGCTTGAAACGCGTCCTGAAGCACTCACCTCGTGCCTTTTGATTTCTGCTAGAAAATATGGCTGAGCCACTTGTTCGAATGCCTTCAAGGCCGTTTTTGAAGCTCGACGAGAAGCTCGTTTCGCGTCGTTCGCGTGATAGACAGGGTCCACTGTGGAGTGGCCACCAAAGTCTATCCATCGCGTCTGAAGGGAGAGCATGCTGGGGGATAATAGTGGTGTGTAGGGAGGAACAGGAAAGAATTGTTTTGGGATACAATCAATGTCCTTTTAAGCATTAAAGCCTGTTAATCGCTTTGACAGCTTTTTTATTTCCTTTGTCCGGTCGCGCTTTAGATCGATAATCGACAGCTTGAAACCAGACGACAAAGAGGCGATTTCAAACAACCAGGTCGATTTTATGTGTCGATGTCAGGGGAAGGTTTGGAGGTCGTGGGCGGAAGAAAGAAGCGGGTCAACAAAGGAGCGCGGGAAAAAATGATGTTCTGATTTTGGCATGATTTTTTCATTCTCTTTTGACAGGGGATATTTACAGCGTCAAAAAGGTATATGCGTACCATATAGACTTTATTGTTTCCTTGGATATTATAGGTTCCTGAAACCTCTTGAGCTTCTTGTCTCCGTTGGCAAGCTGGGCCATTTCGGCGCTCGGCTGTTTTTACCGGATGAGAAAGGTCTCAGCATAGATTCTACACGTCCCTGTCATTTTGGAGGATTTTTGGCAGCCAGTATGAGAGAGATTCAGGATCGTGGCGGCAAGTCAAGGGTCGGTCACGAGACGCTCATGATGAACCGTGGCTGTGCAAACCTCAACCCTTAGTCTAACCGCTCTCGTATGCGTCTAGTACGTCAATAATTCCGCCGATTCCCTTTCTCTTCCTCGAATTCGACGGCTGGCTTCCTCTTGTTGCAACCTTCATTCACCATGAGTGCAAATGGGAACCATTGCTCCTTCGTCCTGCTGGCAGAATTCCATCTACTTGAAGGAGCCCAGCTCAAATACCAGTTTCCTCAGCCATTGGGCGTAGATGAGAGGTATATCTCGCCGGTTCAATGCTGTTTCCTATCTGAGCACTTGCAGTGTTCTGGCAATGTCAATGCTTCCAGACGGTGCCGAGACACAACTGGATGACTGGACCATATTTTTCCTGAATCAAACTTCATTCAACACCATAGAGCCCGTTCTAGCGTTGGATCTGCCTGGAGAGGAAAATGAAGAGGAACAGGACACAGGAAAGCCGGATCTGTTGTGCGTTTTGAATTTGGTTAGGACCAAGATTGACAAGACTCTAGACCGGTAAGCACATATCATTTCATGCGTTCCTTTATTAAACCCTTGCAGCGGTGCCAAAGTGCTGGCTTTGGCGATTTGCACGCGGCATCCTTTTATCCAGATATTCAAGGTACATTCTTTCTGCGACCAATCCATGACAGAAACTGACATTTGCCCATAGCCTGTTCTCCTAATGGCTTTGGACGATTATCTCTCAGATCCTTCTCAAGATTGTCTGGCGCGCCTCTTTGATGCTGTTAACTCGATGGACCTTTCGGGGGCGCCCAAGCTCAGTCGCCATGAAAAGATTGTAATGCGAGCATCAGAGCGCAAAGACGTCTTTGTGGAAAAGTTTGCGTCCCAGTCCAACGGCAACAGCTATACCCATGCGAGTCCAGCAAAGAAAGCAGCACCGACAGTTCATCGATCCAACCATTCCGGCGAATCGTACAGCAGCTTTGAGGAAGGCATTTTGATACGAACTGGAGGGAGAGACCGGGCAGATACAGAGAGCACCATGGCTTCCCATAGCCAGAGTCAGTCTCACAATCATTCGCCATCAGAAACTTCCTTTTCCCTTGGTGGTTCTGCAGTCTGGGTCGGCGATGAAAGTGGTCTGGACATCGGGATGGCAGATGGGGGCGAAGACAATGCGAGCATGATAACTGGGACGAGCACCATGATTGGATCGAGGAGAAGAAGATCAACAGACGCGTCTTCTGGGTCTTCAAACGCTCCTGTCAAAGAGAAGGAAGCCCTATATCGACAAGCCAATACCTCGACGTCCTATCACGACGCTCGTCCGCCAGCGACCAAGGACACCCATTTCTTCCACACCACTGTCAAATACAAAGACCATCAGCTCCCTATCAAGATGCCTTTATCGACATTCCCAGAGGAAGTCGGCGATGCAAGTTTCTATTTTTCTATTTTTGCCGTATACTGACCGATTTCTAGTACTCCCTGATCACCCTTATAAAAACATTTTCATCTCAACCGGTCTCTGGGCCACAGCACCCTCATCTTCATACTTCAGGACCCCAGACCCATCCCATTATCGTCTTATTCAATGCCCTGGTGACAGGAAAACGAATTATCTTCATGGGACACAGGCGACCAGCTGGCGAAGTCTGCAGCTTTGTTCTAGCAGCTTGTGCTCTTGGCTCTGGATGCGGCGCTGTTCTTCGTGGATTCATCGAACGAGCTTTCCCATATGCCAATCTGAACAACAGAGACGAATGGGAGAGCGTCCAGGCTTACATCGCAGGAGTCACGAATCCTATTTTCGAATCATCGAGAGCCTGGGATTTATTGTTGGATATCAGCACTGGGTCAGTGACTGTGGCCAAAGATATCCTGACGACATGGCCGGTTTCTCCTTTGCCTTTTAGTGGAAGCTCGATGACACGAGTCGGGACTGGGGCCCTGGTCAATAAGAGCGGCACCTTGAAAGCCGAAGGGTCTATTCCTGACGACAAGGGGGAGTTCACTGCCAAGTCGGACAACAATGGTGATAACCTCTTCATCGAGGATGTCAGTCTATCTCTTCTCCTTTTACATCCTTGCTCAGCCTTGTCTAGATCCGTTCGGCTATTGAATATCATTATGGAGAAGGACTAGTTCGGGTGCGATTCCAGGAATATGTGACCCGGTTCGTCAGGCTTGCATCAAGACACGAGGAAGAGATCACAGGGGGAACGACCATTGGGTGGCCCAGTTCTGTTTATGGCGAGATTCCGAATGACCCTATGCTTGGCAGCGGCATTGTCTTCAATGATGAGCTGCTGGGCATGAGGGAGCTTGCTGGAAATGCCCATAGACTGGATGCTTGGAGAAAAACCACCAGTTATGATTACTGCGTGCTCGTATGTGTTTTGCTAATCGGTTGGGACGTAAGGCTCATCATTTCGCAGGACTTCCACAAAGCACAGGGGATAAATCCAATAAAGGGCTTTGATGTGCTGCACCAGCTCTTTCGACTTCGTCATGCCAAAAAGTTACCAGACTTGGAGGTCCATGCTATAATGCGGACACTGGCCGATAATATCAAGACATATGATCAAATTGTCGAGGTAGGTTTCTCTTTCTACTTGCGGTTCCTGATGTTGAACATCTAAACAGCTGCTGTCATATCTTTTACCGCATTCTGGCGGATTGCTACAGCTAGGATATGGGTTGTTTCACCAGAAGGAGAGTGTTCGCGACGCGACAGTTGACTTGTTCAACAGGCTTCGGCAGTATCCTGTAAGTAAATCACCTATATTTCCCGCTTCTTGATCTGACTATAATCCACAGATTGGGGTGACATTCTTACAAGCGCTGAACCACTTTCAGCGGTATTCCTATGTTCGACAGGCGCATGCTCGAGAGAAGGAGCAGCATCAGGTACAGCAACAATCATATTTTGCATCTCCTCGTGGGCCGACACCTTCGAACGGTATAATGGCATTTTGATTGTTTTATCTATTAGTGTATATATGTAGTTTATCTTGGATAGAAGATTCGGAGCTCATGGTACAGCTTCAACTGGACGTCATCGCTGAGATATAGGGTCAGCTTCTCAAGTCTACTAATGGTTCGTTAGCCTTGACTGACCGAAAGAACATTAAACCTTGCGCCGCTTGGCAGACCTCTCTGGTTTACAGTTCGCAGATGGACATGCCCTTTTCAGGGTTGTTCCAGTTTCTTCACATTCAAGCTTCAAGTTGGCCGTGACAACCGCAGCAACACCTTTAACCATCTTGATGGCTGAAAGCCAGTCCTCGTCTATGGCTCGCTTGAGAGTTTTGTTGTTCAGCATGGCGACCGAGGATCCATATCTCGTTGGGGGAAGATCTTGACCGCTAAACGACGACGCGATGACCCGTAGAAGTTTGGCATTGGGAAGTGCCTTGAATGCTTCTGCGATTTCTTGACAAACTTTTGTGTCCTGGGAAATATGAGACAATATTCAAAAATTGGAAGAATTGCTTACCTTTCCATTGAATAGGGCGGCAGGCAAAAGTCCTTCAAAATCGCTTTCGTTGACTCCGACCGACAATCCTGGGCCACTTCCGGCGCCAAAAATGTTTTCCAGCCGCGAAGGTTTGGGCGAAGATTCCCGCCGCAAATGTCGGCCGGATCAATTTTCGCACTGCTGTTCACGGCCGGCAAACATTCTTTTTTTTTCCGGCCGCAAAGATGACGCATCATGATCGCGGGCCATTTTCATGGCCGTGAAAATGGGCCGCTGTGCATGTGCTGTCGGTTCACCCTCGAATTGCTAAAACCTCGCCAAGTCCGTCTTAATGTCAACTATACCGTTCAGGGCTCGCCGATCCAGACAAAACCATTTGTTTTGTTCCACAATCGAGAACAATAGATAGCTGAATTCCTTGCATTCACCTCTGGCCTTGTCAGCTTTCCCACTGCAACCAATTCCACCGAGACTCGTAGTGCCTACGCACAGGCGGGTTCTACCGAGAGTCTGAAATATTTTCCCGGAAACTTGCGTATTGGGAACACGAGAGACGCCAAAAACGCGATGCCTTTCGCTGCATCAACTTGGCATCAACAACAAAAAAATCACTGGAAAATAGCGAGAAAAATGATACAAAAAATATTCAGTTTCACGCCTCAGCCAAATTTTGCCTCGGTAAATATTTATTTGTTAAGACAGTAATGAACTCTCCTGGAGAGTCCATTTTCGTCTTACTATCCCCGTTGCTCCCCTGCCCTCTTCCGAATCCCGAAGGCACCTGGGCTTAGCGCCGTTGGGAAATGGGATCGGGATGGAAACGGGAAATGGAATATCACATGAAAATATATATATTAGTAATGCAGTGTCGTGAGTCAGCAGACACGTGCATATCATGATCTGGCTCCCGCGTGGCGGCTGGCAAGACGCGACGACGGGACGGTCAGGCCTGGTATCTATATGGTTAAGCTAGATGTTGGTTCCAGCATAACACAATAAGCACATTGAATCATTCAGTCTGAATCATTCAGTCCCCACTTATGGCTGCAACACTCAACTACTCGACAGCCATTGGGTCTGCAACAGGGCTCCAAACGCGGTAACAACCCGGCAAATGCATACTACGTTAAGCTCTTATGGCTCAGGCGTTAACATCTGACATCTAGTAATATTTCTGGCCGATGTTCGATCTCACGCTTCTATGGAGTCGGTGGTTCGAGTCTTTGCAGTTTACTATTTTTGCACGAACTTGACCTCCCAGGTTGTACGTATCGCCAGTCACCATCCAGCTGTTAGGAATCGCTGGTTGCATGCTCATAGCGAGAGCCAGCTCCTACGATTTGCCTCGCAACAACTCTTGGAACTGGCGTCCACCTCCCACTTTCCTTGACCTGGTCGCCGCCTTGCGCCTGACCACCGACACGAGTTGGACAACGGTGGTAACAATGCCTTCAAAAATCGCCGCTTCGAAGCAGATGCAATTGGAGCAGCGGCAGCGGTAGTCTCCCAAGTCGCCTCTAGTATTGGTGGAAGAAAAGTCGTTCCGTCTTATGCAGCGTGGCTCGTTTCTTTCTTGGGGTACAACTGGATCTGACACTCCTTCTCTAGAGACCGCGAAGCAGAATTCATGATTCGTGACGCTAGTGCGCTAGATAATACGGTGCACTACTGAGACCTCGTGGTTAACTTGTTTTGTCATTACTTTTGCAATGCAAACGCCATGTTTCCTTGGTCTTTCCTAGCTCAGCTTCAATGACAAGGCCCGACACCTCGATCTCAAGTCTCAGGCAGCACGGATGGTCAATTCCCAGAGCTAGAAACAGCCACTTCCGCTTCGCCTACTATACACGAGCTGTTGCTTTGTCTAAATATCCAATCCTGTCCCCGCACTAGACGTTAGCTTTCACAGAACAGTAAACACGGACAACCTTTAGCTCGTCTAAAATCGGGAGTGAGTGACTTCACAAGCATCGAAAAGCAAAAGGATGCACCTGGTAGAGTCCACGGACCTCTGAAATAATCCTGCAAAGTAGTCTGGGCACTTAAAGACCTGCTGCATTGATGAGGATGCCGCCGCTCATACTCGAGCAGATTATTGCAGCTGTGATGGACCTGGTCGCACCGATAGTCAAGTAACCAGGCCCTTGAATGCTTGTGACGCTGCTGGCTCGCAGTGGCCATCTCACTGGCGGCCAGATCATTGTGCCACGTATAGCTCTCGACAGGAAGGAAGAAGCTCAGATTCCGCATCGACGACTTCTTGGACATCCATCGAAACCTGGCTTGTCTCGCTCTGACTCCCCAGCTCGCTCTGATTCCCTAGCTCGGACTGATTCTCCAGATCGCCGCTGCCCATATCGCTCTCGTCGTCACTGTCATTGAAAGGGTCATGAAAATTGACCTCCTGCCCACATTGAAGAAAGGGTTGACGAATCGATGCGTAGTGGACGCCGCGGCAAGGGCAATACAGGTCTAAGGTGTCGACAGAACCTCGCGCCAGCTGTTCAAACCCAAAAAGTCTCAAAAAGGTTGGAGAACCCAGCCGGCAAGAAATCCGGCATAGATACATTTGGTCTTCTTGGTAGTGCTCCCAAGTCCAAAAGCCCTCGTACCGTATGCGTACCTCCATGATGCTCAGCGATGTCCAGGAGACAAGAGGCATAACTCCCGCAAGGACGAATTCGCTCATTTCAAAGCGCAGGAATCTGAGTTGGTGAAAAGCGATGGTCAATGGATGGGAAGCGACGGGAAACACTTCAGTTCGCTGGAGACCAGTCGGATACAGGTCCGTAATAAAGATCCCAAGGGAAACGAGGGAGTGCCGAAGTAGCTGCAGGACTGGAAGAACAATGAAAAGCTCGTCTGAGCTCATCAGAGTGAGCTGGAGATCCGTAAGGCTGGGAAACGGAGTGGCTTGTGATGCAGACCACAGTTGAAACCGAACCAGGGTTGTCCAAGCAAGATTATCGAGATGAAGTTCACGGAGGGCAGGAGCCAATGACATGGGCAGATGTTCAAGGCTGACGGCTCCATGTCGCTGTATTAGCCATCAGACAAGACAATTAGCAGCAGCACTCTAAGGCTCACCGGCTTCGGGATACATTCACGCTCGATGCCAAGGTCGAGGTCTAGACATCCTCGGAGCACCAGTCGCGTCAAATGAGGGAATTGTGTTGCGAGAGAAAACGATGTCGTCTCCTCGAAACCCACGATGACCACAGAAACCATACTCGCTCGGTCCCAAGGCAGCGTCAACATTTCCAAAGGGTGACATCGACATTGAGTAAACTCCAAGTCAACGACGAAACCCAGAGGTCCACCAGGAGCGATGACGCTGGGGTACAACCTTCTATCTCTCATTCTGGCAGAGATCGCCAGTTTTCTCCAACCCTTCTGCCTGATGATGCAGTACCATTCACGACAAACTCCAGACCACGGCCAGCTCCAGCCCAAGAAGCCAAAAATGAGACCCAGTATTTCAACTGGCAACACGTCGTTAATGCTCACTCCATCCGAAACGTCCGTTGGAGCAAGACCAATGGCGGGAAACAGCTGCTCCTGCTCTTCGCGCTCTTGCTCGTGTGGGGCCAAACAAGGAAAGACGATAGTGAATGGAAAATGGAAGCCTCCAGGCATCATGGAGGTCTGTGTCAAATCTTCAACGTTGCCCATTGATGAAAAGGATAAAAATCATTCTCTTCCCGCATCTCCCTAGTTTCAAAACGAAGTCGAAATACTTCGTTCGACACATTTGCAATGGGAAAAGTGCTTCAACGAAGTTGAGAAACTTCGTTCGATGAACGACCATGCAACGGGCAAAGAGTATAGTGCGCCACTTGGACGCTGGCAGGCGGCTCATGGGTGAGGCCAGCTGGACCGTGCGAGTTAGACTGTGGGAGGTAGACTGTGGGAACCAGACTGTGGGAGCTGCCGTCGGCAGACCGCCACGTGCCGTTCTTAATTCTCTTCAGTTCAAAGTCTTCTCACTCTGAGTCGCGCAGGACTGTCGCTTCTACGCAGTCTCTCTTATACTTTGCAGGGCCTTGAGCTATATCTTCTCTAGCACGGAGTCTATCGACTGCGTGAAACAACCTATTTGCTTCATTATATATTATCATACCAAGGCGACACAAAGCAATGTCGGGTAGGAATCCTCCATCATGCTCCTGGAACACTGAAACTGATCCAGATGACAGAGACATGGCGTCAGACCGCAAATTTCACTGTAAACCTGGGACCTTCCAAGACCATACGACAGACGCGTCAGTCCAGACTTTCATTTCAGTCAAACCGTACCAATTGTCTGACTAGATCCCACAGGCACAAGAGTGATTGTTACGACGCAGGGCGAAATTTACCAGGTATTAAACCCTCCAGAAAACCTAATGCCTTCCATTCCTGGTACCAACACTGTACCCTTGGCGTCTCATGTTCGTCCGTACATACAGACGCCAGACGAATTTCACAAGCGTGGATGGGAGTATGAAGGTGTCCTGCCGTACCGAGGCTTCGTACCAGTCGAAACTGCCTTTCACGACGGCCTTTTCAGCTGCTTGGGTTACAGCAAAGGTACAATACCCTTGGACCGCAGTGAAAACGGGGAGTGGACCATCAGAGGCTCTCTTCTCGATCGATGGAAGTATCTCGAAAAGCTGTTGTCCAAACTGCGGGCAGCCTTCGCGCCAGTAGGCGTCTCCAGCGAATATGTGTCGGTCTCCTCTCCGTTGGGCTATCTGCGGATGAAAGGGAAAGGAAGGAAACTACTTCAGGCAAAGGGTCTGCTAGTCATCAAGAGTTTCGTGCTCTTGATGGCTGAGGTATCGCATAGGATTGCCATGTTCTACCAAAGCGATGCTCCCGAGCTTTCTCAGCGTTATAACAGAATTCTTCAGTCCGAGTCTCTCCGTCTGACCTACAGCGAGCGAGATCTGATTCTTATTTCTCCCCTGGTCGACTTCACTCTGCCCAGAAACGGTCTGTTCGTCCATCTCAGGCGCTCAAAATCTGCTTATGGGTGGAACCATGCTCTCAGCCCTTATCTGCTGGCGCAGGTCCCTTTGTTTCTATACTGGGGTCACCGCGACGACTTGCCTCTACGTACATCGGCCGATATGGTCCTCCATTCCCTGAACCTCACCGCAGAGCAGGTACATCAGGCAGAAGCGTTTGACCCATCAGTCGAACCTACCCAAGAGAAAGAGACGACACCGACGATAGACCCAGAGCCATTTGGGTCGATCCCACTGGTCGATATTCCTGATCATGACTGGCCCCACGATATATATCGTCCTGGCTGGACGGCGCCCGACGAGTCAATGGGACCAGAGCTCATGGCTATCGACAAGCCGGTGGAAAATCTGACAGAAAATCCGACAACACAATCCACTCAACCCAAACCTCGATATGAGCCGTCTCGCGACGCCAATCAGCCTTCCGGACGCCAGCTAATCGATGAAACCTGGCAAGAATTCTTCATTCGGTTGGCGAGAAAAGCCGATAAAATCCGCGTATCAGAGCAACCAAAACAGCGAAGTGCCAGAGAGAACAGGGAGGCAGTTGCCAGCTCGAAAAGAGCCCCTGGAAAGTCCGGAGCCCGGGTTTTTCGTTGGGAAACCGTCTGGGACGATGGGTACCGCTTGCGGACGCACGTACCAAGGTGGCAAGTTCCAGATCTTTGGCAGGAATATACTGACAGTCAGAAGCGCTTCAACTCGTTCGATAATGAGTGGGACGTATGCAGTGACTTTGCTCCAGATGACGAGATGGAAAACGTCGGTGAAGAAGATGACGACGACGACGACGACGACGACGATGGTTATTTCATCGGTCTCAAAGCGCAAAGTGGTCCTGTCAACAATTCCTCTGCGGTTGACACCGGCAAATTTGTGGAGGAGACGCGCGACGTGGTGATGCAAGACGCCACAGCGCAAGTATCGGAGATCGTGACTGCCAAGCCCATCGAAGAAGTGGAACCTCCTCAAGATGATCTCGAAGAGGGAGAGATGCTTGAAAACGACGAGAACAAAGAATTTGTCGAGGGGAATAACTCTTCACTTGACCCCACAACCCAAGATCCCTGGTTGCCCCCAGTCGAGTCAGCTGAGCTCTGGTGTCTGGAGTGGTCGGAAGCTGTTCATTTCAGATATGGCTACAACGATCTGATCAACGACGAGGGACCTCCTTTATCGTCACAAGAGCGCTCCAAGTTTGTCGTAGTCGGCTATGCTTTATGCGCTAGGCTTCCCAATGTCACAGCAAATGCTGCACGAGAAATAACCAGAGTTTTCGGCAACTTTTCGCAGGGTGTTGACGTCCAGGACACTGACTTGCATCCCAGTCATCGTAATTTCCTGGGAACAAGTTGGAATTGCCGCTTCAAAATCGATCCCATACGGTCTCGTGGCATTTTTCGTATCGAGGACCAGTCGCATCCTCTCAAAGTCGAAGTGACCGATGCGACCACAGCCTTGCACGTCCTGCGAGCATTGCATTTGAACAACATCTACGATGTCCTTGGCGAGTTTTTACGGCTTGGAATTGCATTTTGTCCACAGGTCGTTAAAGAGGCTCAAACGACGTACAGGCCGCTGCCGCGGGTTTGGGGCTACCGCCCTGAAGGTTGGAAGCCTTCAAATACCCTCGATTTCCAGACCTACGTCGCCACCAGAGAACATTTTTTGCGACATCCAATAATCGCCAGGGCGGCTTTGAGAAGCGGTGGTCTCATTTGGAGATTGGCGCTAGAGGCCAACGGTCCAGAGCTGTTGGATGGGCGAAAATACATGGAAGGCTATGCGCAAGCGACTTTGACTGACGAAGACATTGATGCCATATGTGGCGTTTACAAAGTTGGGACTTCGTATCTTGGAACAGGGCCAGGCGTCGCTATTTCCCATTCTTCATGGTTCCCCAGACCCATTCAGTGGAGCAAGAGCACCTTCAATGTTGGGTTCTGGTGCGAATTCGCTGAGATCTGGTATCAAGGATTGGTGGAAAAGATACAACTAGGTACCTATAGCTTCAGAACTGCGGGAGAATGGGGGAGTGCGACTTGACTGCAGATGAAAAGGTTAGCGCTGGCCAAGAAAACGAGGAATCAGGCCAAGCTGGCCTTGTACGACAAGGTCGTCGCCACGTAATTTGTGAGCCGCTTTTTGAATTGCCTCCACATCAAACTAATGATCAGTCTTTGTTGCACTTATATACATCTAGGTTTAGCATTCAAAAATACAAAGTGATTGTTTGTTGAACTCGCAGCTTGGATGCGTCGACTTTTTTTGGCGGCCCTGTCGTGCTCCATCAGCTGGAGCCTGCTCTTGCCCTCTGGGACGCGCCGGTTTCCTTATCGTGTGGTTCTAGCTTACAACCCAGTCACCTACAGTACGACGTACTAGACCAAATGCATGCATTTGAGACAACTTGAACTTGGAAGTAAGCGCCGTCTTCCACGTGCATTCTCTCACCGTCTCTCACCGTCTTGGTAAGGCTCTCGCCAATCACTTAAGTCGCCTGTAAGTGGCAGCTACCAGCAGCTACCAGGCACATGCCCCCTTCGCGTCAGGTTGGTTTGTCGCGCCAGCAAAGTTTCTATTTCCAAACACGCCTTCGGATTCAAACTAATATTCAACAAGACCTGCACCTAACCATCAGCCAGCGGCCCCCGGACATTCCACCCTTTGCAACGAGCGAAGCTGGTGGCGCCTCCGCCTGAGTCATCTGTTATCGTTGGCTGCCATTCAGCCTCTCTCTCTCTCTCTTGCTCTTGTCTCTGTATTTCCTCCCTCCTGCGTCTAACCTTGTGCTTGATCAGGTCCTCCTTCACGTCTTGACCCTGTTTCATGTTGTTCTCGTCCAGCAGCTCGTCGAGCGCTAAGATCTCTGGAGCCTCCTCGACGTCTGAATCGAAATCAATGTCGGGAAACTTGAATGTTCCATAGGTGCTGCTAGCACATAGAATGTTGAAAGCCTCTTCCAACGCGTTCGTTCCAACAAGCTGTTGGTCCTCCTTGATCAGGCGAACGGCGATTTCAGGTACCATGATATCATATATAAACCGCTGGGGCTGGTGGGGAAAGAGGTCCGAAGTGGCCACTGCAATGACTTGATAGCCCATTTCGCCGTAGCTTGAAGAATCAGGTTAGCTTGATTCATAGGCTGACACAACAAGCGACTCACTACCCAACTTGCTTCTCTTCGAAATTTTCGAACTGGTTCTCCACATTCTGCCCTTGCGCCTCTCTTGATTTTTGTCTTTTCCAAGTAATGCAATCCATTCTCGCTCCAGTTCCTTCAGTGTCTTCAAGGATGGCTTCCAATTCATCCTTCATTCCCTCGATGTGAAACGGAATGCGCGCCCAATCAATGACTGCAGGCCAGCCCTCCCGCTTGGCCAGCGGGATGGCCTTTCCCTCGTACTGGTGACGAGCGCATACCGGTCCGAACACGCCCAGGCTAGCCTTCAGACCATATGGATTCGAAGGTCTGACATGCTTTTGACCTTGTTGGTAGACTTCCTCTAGCATCTTACGAAGGTACTGCGTAGGATGCGGCGGAAGAATTTGATCGCAAAACTGGCAAACAGTTTTGAGATCCACAGCCAAGTCTAAAAACCGAAAATCAAAGGCGCTGTCGGCAATACAATCTATAGCTCACGTTTTTCCACAGGCTTGATGGGCTGTTCGTCTTTGGGAAGGACCATCCCTGACCCTGTGTCAGAAACCACAAGGACATGAACAAGCGAAGGCAGCTCACAGGTTTTTTTTTTTGACTATAGCTCGGCCATCCTTCGATTCATTGGCGCGTTTGTGGCTTCTACGATCACGAAAAACGGGGGCGAGAGGTTCGTAAAATGTCAGGCCTTTGCTCGTTTCAGAATTGAGCATCGCTGAAAAACGCTCGTGCAAGTGGCACAAAAGGTAAATACAGAACAACAGTTGTCAAACAACTTGTCAACTCTGATCTCGCCGACGCGGATTCGTTAAGTATCTGCTACAGAACAACATTAGGAAGCAAATATTACAAACACACGTTCGACTTGAAGTATCAACTACATGGTTTGTGACGTCTATCATTTTGACGAGAAATAATCGTGCAAAGTCCTTTGAGCGAGAAAAGCCTTCCCACATTCATGTGGATGCGATCTCTCGTAGCAGGCCAGGTTGCGGCAGGCGTGATAAGGTTCGTCGCACTTGTACTCGACAATCCAAGCGCGGTCGTCGGACTTGCATTGACCGTTAGCGATGGCGAGTGAATACGCCTGGGGAGAGGCTCGGTGCCATGTCTGATGCTCCCAGAGAGCCACAGGCTTGCTCCATGGAATGAGACTGCGGGACTTGGCTGGGATCAGAAGATCCGGTTAGCCTAACAGGAAGCAAGAAGGAGCTAGAGATGCACCTGGAGGACCCCAAAAGCCAGCACCCGAGTTCCACCCATTATCAGACTCCATTTCCACATCCACCTTCTCAGGCTCTGGTGTATCGTCCAACCCATTCATTGAATCGGTTTCAGCTTGAACACCACCAACTTCTTCTGTTTCGTCAATGGGAGCACCAGCAACCTGGATTCCAGTCTCGGTCAGAGTCTCTTCTACCTCAGAACGCTCTTGTCCACTCTGGCTGCTCGCCTCCGCATCGCTGTTGGCGTCTCCCCAGCCAGATATGCCCTCATCACCTTTGCCCCCGTCAGATATGCTGTTATCCAGGCGAAACAGGATGTCATTGAAATCGACGCTGCTCGCACAGCCTGAGTAGCGTTCGAGAAGGACTTCATCATGAAATCCATTGCACGGGCAATAAAAATTAAGAGTCACGGTTGTTTTGGCTTCAACATGAGCAAAGGGAAAGCGTGACTGGAAATTTGGCGATCCGAGTCGACAGAAAGGGTGGGCAAACACTGATTCTCCATCGACAAGGTCATATTCGGGACATGTCCAGGAAGACTCGTACCGAATGTCCAGGTCGAGCGTCTCCAGAAAGGTCCACTGAATGGAGCAAAGAGTCATCCCTAGGACATACTCGCTCAGCTGGAGACGTAGAAATCTGAGCTCGGGCAAGACAATCGCTGTTTCCGATGTAACTGACACTGCGATGAAGCTGCTGAGCTGACGAACGCCGGATGGATGCGGATCGGATATGAGGACACCCAGAGAAAAAAGAGAGCTGCTGAGACGTTGGAGAACAGGAAGCAAAAGCACAAAATCGTCGGTTTGCATCACAGTGAGTTGTAGATGGGTGATAGGCGGCATTTTGTTGTCTTTGGAAAGAGCCCAGCTCGCGAAGCGAGTGAGGGTGTCTGAATGAAGATCGCAGAGGTGAAGATGGTGCAGTGAATGAGCGAGAGAGCTCGGAAATGATTGGACATTCATTGTGAGTTGGTGCTAAGCAAAATGAGATAAGACAGTGGAAATCTCGCAGAGAAAAACACACCACTTGGCGGATCGTCGTACTCTGTTCTCCAAAATCCTCCAATGCTCCTTGGAGCTCAAGACTGCGCAAATCGCGGAACTGAGTGAACAGTGAGTAGTCGCTCATGGCCTCAAACCCCGCGATGGCCAGTGAGTGCATATATTCCCGGCTCCATGGCAGAACCAGAATCTCTCGTGGGTGGCAGCGGCATTGGATCCACCGAAGTCGACAGACAAAGCTGAGGGGCCCTCCAGGAAGAGTGATGCTTGGATACAGGCGTCTGTCTCTCATAGCTGCGGTGACTTGCAGCTGAACCCAGTTACTTCGTTTGATCAGCTCGTACCACAAACGACAGACGCGAGACCATCCCCAGCTGAATGAGAGAAAGCTGAAGACCAGCGATAAAATCTCTGGAGCCAACCGCTCGTTGATGCTGCGCTGGTCAGGGCTCTCTGACACGCAAATCTTTGGAGGACATACGCCTTCAGCAGGCTCTGTAACCCCGAGGAAGTCCTGTCGTACTGGAGGCCAACCATATGCAGCGAATGGGTATCTTTCGGAAAACCGGTCAGCGGTCATGGCGAATGGCGAGGAACAAAAGACGGTGAATCAAGGAATGGCATCTGATTGAATTGTGCTCCAGCATATGGCCGGCTTATCATTGTAGCTATGTCCAGGTACAGAGCGACTCGGTGAATCGAGTCATCTCAAAAATCCATGAAGCGCAACCAGACCCCGAACGCTCACGATAAATATATTCTTTGGCTGATTTTCATCTCTGAAGCGATTCGTGAATGGCGATCCCGATAACTTGCTGAAACCGAAACATGGAGAACCGACCGCCGTTTTTGTAAACAGACATTCTGGTGCAGCGAATCTACTCAGGCCATTTGTATACAGTTTGGCGTAGACTTTGGACTAACGCGTGTCTCGTACCGTCCCTGGCAGGTCGCTGGTTCACAGTAACATTTACAGTCTGACTTTGGCCAAGCCGGTGACATATGGAAAAAACCGTCTGTTTCGCGCAGTCGAGAGACTCCACGCCTCACAGCTTGTTCGCTCACAGAAAAAACAAAGAAGAACGACTGCGTAGAAGCGACAGTCCTGCGCGACTCAGAGTGAGAAGACTTGAACTGAAGGGAATTCAGAACAGCATGTGGCGGTCTGCCGACGGCAGCTCCACAGCCTGGTTCCCACAGTCTACCTCCCACAGTCTAACTCGCACGGTCCAGCTGGCCCCACCCATGAGCCGCCTGCCAGCGTCCAAGTGGCGCACTATACTCTTTGCCTGTTGCATAGTCGTTCACCGAACGAAGTTTCTCAACTTCGTTGAAGCACTTTTTCCATGACCTTAAATGTACGTTTCAATGGCTCTCGATGTTCTTAATGTACTAAATTTATATTTTATCCAGGACGGTAGACAAGTGACACTGGGAGTCTCTCGACACCCATCCTTTCTTCCTACGGTCCTTGGTGCTGCGTCGACAAGCCAGATGGACCTTGTCACCAAGTGACCATTTGGTTTCCCCATACCCTCATGATGCATGGGATATCCCTGCTAGCTATCACCCGGGAATGGACAGCAGAGCGAAATAACATTTATCACGCTCAAACCGAGATGAAAATGCTCTGCTTGGAAGACAACTCTGGCTGGCGGGGCGACTGTGACTACAATTGCCCTAATCCAATTCGAGATGTGGATGGGTTCAGCGGATTCGGTCTCATTCAATGGGGCTCTGAAAGTGGAACTGCATGGAGCGAGGGCTATGAATCCTGGCGCCTTAGTCGATGCTGCGATAATCCTGAATGCGAGCACCCGCATTGCAGCGATGAAAATGTTCCTTTATCTCCTGGTAACAACTGGGACAATGACACTGGGTGGGCCTGATATCCAGTTTTGTATTTTAAAATTGTTATATAACGTCATTTATTTAGATTTTTTTTGTTCGTCAGCAAGTCCGTCACCTTTTGCGTCAATCCAACCATGGTGCAGCCCAGCATTGGTCTCAAAAAAGAGCCTGCCAACAGCATCAACAAACGCCTTCATGTTGAACTTCTACAAGACATTTTCACCTGGTTGTGGTTTCCATGGAGTTATGCCCATGTCTGCAGTCACTGGTACGAGATCATACGTCGAACAGGTTGGGCAAAGATGGAAGTTTTGGGACCACGACGGAACTTTCGTCTCTGGGGAGCAGTGGTCAATCGTCCTGGCGGACCTCTTCGTTTCGTTCAACATCTGGAGTTTTGGCAATGTCGATGCCATCTCGAATACCTGGAACACACTTTCCTCATTCCCAGCCTTCTTCTTTCTTTAACCCTCCACGGTTATCATCTCGACACACCTTATGAGATCTTGACTCGCTTCAAGAATCTTCAGATGTTGGAGCTTGGCCATTGGGTCGATTTTTGGGGCGAAGCAGATGATACAATGCAGCCTCCCACAGTGCGTCCACTCTCCTTGTTTTTGGTCTCTTTGACAGAATTCCTAAGGCCGACAACCTCACCGGATATCTTTCACAGTCGCTTGTTGACCTCCGTCTTATTTTTTTAACGCCTGGGGCAATTCGACACTTCTCCTTATGGTTCGCATCTCATGCATCCGCCGACAGAAGTATACCGCCAGTCAAAAAGCTCCAGTCTCGCAGTGGTCACCATGCTGAAGTGCTTTTCTACATGAGCCCACTTCTGCTCGCAATATCGTCGACGCTCACAGAGCTACAAATAGAGATTCTTGCTGGCCGAGATGTTGCAGTGGAAACCACCGACATTATCACCCTACATTGCCTCCAGAAATTCAGCGTGAAATGTTTGGAGACTATGCTCCAGCCTTTATTCTTCCTCATCCGCTGGCACGGCATCCTTGATTCATTGACCATCACCGCGGCATCTACAGAATGGCACTGGGGCTGCCTTATCGATCACGAACCCTTTGTCGCCGTTTTCCCATTCACTCGACTCTCTCCAAGTACCACTGGCCATCTGTTGCTCATATGCCCATGCCGTCGCAATCATGCCAAACATATTGTTGAAAAGTGAGATTTCTTGTCCATTCTCCCGTCCATTCTCCGTCAGGCTCACATATTTACCCAGATATGCTTTTTGCGCCTTTAAAGTTACGTTTGCTGGAGAGGACGAGAACTGCGCAGATGATAATGATTGTGATTCTTGCGATAAAGCATCGGAGATGGTTCAGGATACAGGTATGCTAGCTGTTCAAGACCAACAGTCATTGACCCTTGTGAACCCAGATTCCGATAGCGGCTCAAGCGATGGGACAGCTCCTGACCTCGAAGACTACAAAGGAGCCAATGTCTCGTGGACATGGCTTCCATGTTGGGATGAGATGCCGTATTGGCACAAGGCACGAGCGGAACAAGCGCTGTTAACTGGACAGCTTCAAGACGTTCGCTGGAATGTTCATGAATGGGATGCTCAGGAAGCTGAAGAAGAAGAGCCTCGAATGTTACCTCACAGATGTCGTCTGGAATTCTAATAGCTATATCAACTGAATATATTCACTTTGACTTATGTTGTTAAGCTTTTTGAGCAACTCGCATGAGCGGACCCTTGCAAAAGTCTTGTCTGGCTACCTCAACCGGCAATAGGAGAAATATTACAGATGACTACGCCGTGTTACAAGTTACAGCCATATCGTGGGACGCTCGGATGCCGCGCGGCCTGGGCCGGCTTCCACGATCAGGCTTCCACTAGCAGGTAGCAGGTACCGGTATTCGATTCTTGGTCGGTTCCAAGAACAAGGCTTCAACACCTTGTTGGTTCATTGCAACATGCATGGAAGCTGCGTTGGAAAAATGCAGGAAAGTGAAAACTACAAAGTTTACGATCACGGAGAACAAGGATTCTTACCTTGTTATCGCGACCTGGCGATGGCTCCCAAAGTCTGGCTTGCACAAGCCGCCTTTCAGCCTCCCGGTGGCGATTTGCACCCTTTGCACCCTTTGCCTGGCGAATCGTCGGTCTCAAGAAAAAGGCTTCAATTATCACGGCATGCCGAGGATTTTTACCTGTTATCGCGACTTTGAGAGCGAGAGAGATGTATATTGGGAAGGAAAGGACTGGCATTGGCTCTAGGAATCATGAGCGGACTGCAGAATAGGTATGTCTGGCATCATATTTGAACCATCCAGATCAATGACAAGGACACAGTAAACGACTCATGTGCTAATTTAAACAAGTGGCTCGGCCGCCTTGACCTTCTGTGCCAACGTATCACTGTACCACCTAGTCACCAGTAGGATGCGCTTGAACCTAGGGACCGAGCGTCAGCAGCAGTGAGGGGTAATGAGGTCAAAAACTGGCCTTGTGGGCACTGAAGCCTAAAACTTGGAGCCCTTCGACAGATGACGCTCGCGAAAGGGCAACATAACTCTGCCCTGAGGATTCCAATGAGCTGGAAGCTGGCGACTAATGATCCCTGAATCGTACCTTTTTCAAACACATCGCTCAAGTCGACCTTGATTCGATGAATAGTCTGTCCTTGGCTCTTATGAATGGACATTGCCCATGCCAGTATCAGCGGTCTGGCAAGATGATTGAATATACAGGCCCTGGATATGATAAACAACAACACTCACAGCTGCAGTCGCCTGGCCAGCATCTTGCCGTCTTTATCTTCCACTCGAAACTCGTCTCGCTGGATGAGCAGCGTCTCCGAGAAGAGGGTCCCATCTTGAAGCGGAAACTCGAAGTGGACGAGGGGATAAAGCTCTCGAGATCGAGCCATGTTTTCGGTGTCAATTGGGGGACCAATCGGAGTTTTACCGTCTTCGTGAAGTTGAACATGGCGCATCAAGGCGCTCTTCTTCTTGGAATCCACTCCAGCAAATGTGTCAGCCTCCGATATCAATTCTTGTGGGTCATAGAAACCGACTATGCGTCCTACCACGCCGTTGACCAAGACATCATCGACGTTTTTTATCAGCATGACCTGGCAATTGAGATGATAACTATACAAGGTGCACCAAGCGAGACCGACCTGAGCATCGACCCTCAGTTCGAGTAGCGGCTCTGCTAGAAGATTGTCGAGCAGCTTCAAGAGGGATCCAGAATCAGTCGCGCGGTAGAACATACTCTTGTGGGGCAAGAGCTTCAATCTTTTGGCGTTAGCGGCAGAAACCTGAGCTCGGAGAGGAAAGAGCTGAGTGGGAAGAATGGGACTCGGAGAGAGCGGGCGTGAGAGAGACTTGAACAGGGCTATCGCTTCATCGGATGGTGAACCCAAACGCAGCGAGTTCAGCGCGTCGATGAAGACTGCATGATCATCAGTTTCGGTCAACAAGCGATCCAGGCGTCGCGCCTTACTGGGATCTTTCTGCCTGAAAACTTCAGTGAGGTTGTACGTGCAATCGATGGTCTTCGCCCAAGCCCTTGATTCGAATGCAAACACCGTCTGGGTTCCGGCTTTGGTCACCGGAGGGAGCTGGAAGAAGTCGCCAGTGATGACCAGCTGAGGGAGAATGAGTGAATATCGAGTAGGCAAGAGAAACTTCACCTGTATCCCTCCAAATGCCTTGGGATGGGGCGGCCTGACCGCGGTCGCGATGCGAGCCAGCATGTCAAAAAGCCTGCCATTTACCATCGATACTGTTGTGGTCATCAGCTACAAAACTTCAGAGCTATTTGGAAAAAAAACACCTTCGTCGATGATCAGGACTTGTGTGTTCTTCCATCGTTGCAGGGCCGGTTTACAGTAGCGGATGCCCTTGAGTATAGAATCGAAGCCCTCCGCAGAAGGCGCTATGCCGCCCCAGGAGTGAATGGTCATGCCTGGACTGGATCAAAGAGGACTCGGAGAGAAGTAGTCGGAAAATACCGCCGATATGCGATGCAGCCATCCCGGTGCTGGCGGTGATAGATACTGCTTCTGGGTTCGACTTGAATTTCTTAATCAAGCCGCGTATGATGGCGCGGAGAACCAGCGACTTTCCTGTTCCAGCGGCGCCACTGAAATATATGCTTTTCCCCTCGTCGACGGCGAGCCGTAAGATCTCAGCCTGTTCTTCGTTTAGGACGACTTGCATCGCTGCACCATCCTCGTTGGGTTTAGCGGGAAGTGTGACGACGGGACGAAAGAAGCCATGCAAGGTGGCTTTCTTTGAGCTGGGTTTCTCAAGAGCGGAAGATTTGCGTTTTTGGCCCATTCTTCTGAAGGAGAAGGTTCGAAGTATCAGCTGACACTTGTTTATTTCACTTTGGTTTGGCGCTGCGTGGCGCGAGGCAGAAGCTGCAAGCCAAAATGTGGCGTCCGGCTCTTATTTTAGGAATTCTTTTGTGATGGGCGATATTAGTACATAGATTGCAAAAAATCTAGTGAGCCCGGCGCAGCTCAGCGTCAGGAATTATGTGAGGGTGGCGGCCGGCTTTCTCTAAAGCGGCGACTGTGAGTCGATTGCGCACCATGATGTTTTCATCTAAGAAAAAACTGAATCTCCAAGCCGGCATTTCTTTCACCAAGGGCTGAAAAGCGCCAAACCAGTTGTTTTCCTGCTCGCAAATTGAGGTGTTGAATTCCCAACGCTCGCCATCCTCTGTTCTCATCTCCGGGAACAAAGCTGGATTACAATGCTTGTTGCAAAAGTCGTCACTTTCGTGATGCTTTGCTGAAGCGTGAAACACGTCGACGTACATCCCACATTTTTCGAAGTAGTAATCGTCTTGGGCATCAAGGTGTTTCACCAGTTGGCAGGCTTTGTCAAAGAACATGAGTTGTGGCATTGCACCGGGAAACTCGGGAGGGAAGATGACCTTGAGGAAGTCCTAGAGGGCTGGTCAATCACAGAAAGAGCGAGAAAGTGACATCTTAGACCTTGACAGAGGCGACCCCTTCGGCTTGCAAAAATGTTGCTCGAGCCGTTATAACCCCACAGGACATTACAAAAAGCTGCTCATTGTGCGTTTTCTTTCGCGCAAGGCCGCCCCTCAATTCGGGGAGGGGATCTTGGGATGCCGTCGCGGGCTCAGACGAAGGATTGGGATCAGGAGACGCGGTTGAAGACGGGGGTATACCAGGAGGAACAATGGGCTGTCGAGGCGTACTGCCGATGCAATGCTCTGAATCTTGGCCGGCGAGCACCGTTCGGGAAATTCCAGCACGATAAGCTCGTTTGGAAAGTTCCCTGATAACTCTTTTGAGCCTTTTGTCTTTGTTCAGTCTCTCGTTGTACGTGAGACGGTTCCAGACATGAATGGCGACCGGCTCGTGCAGGGGCGCGACACGTCTGGACAAAACATTCTTTGCCTTTGTACGCATGACTTAGACAAAAGCGATCTTTGGAGCTGGCTAGATCTTCATGACAGTTTTCAGCGACGCTGCAACAAAAGCGAGTGACGGTGACCCCGTCAGTTCCGCCACATCTGACACGATCTTTTCAGCGCTTTTTCAGATTTGGGAGATAGGGAAAGGTTAGCAAATTCTCACAAAGCTTTCCGTCGTCCTGGCCTCG